>JAVHNF010031023.1:0-11847 GCA_034783455.1 Micropsitta finschii | reverse complement strand
GGGCACCCTGTGCCAGCGCCTCAGCACCCTCACAGGGAAGAGCTTCTGCCTAAGAGCTCAGCTCAGCCTCCCCTCTGTCAGGTTAAAGCCATTCCCCTTGTCCTGTCCCTGCAGGCCCTTGTCCAAAGCCCCTCTCCAGGCTTCTTACTGTTTTCACTGTGCCTCTTCCCAGTGTATTGACAGATACTTATCCTGACCTGGCCTTGATCCACCCTTAGTTGTAACCAGAGATGGTTTGGTTTCTTCTAGACAAGAGAATTTTCTGCTTCTTATTTAATACCTGAAGATGACTTTACAGTTTCAAAAGACCTTCTGAAAAAGATATATGGGGGCATTATATTTTATTAAAATGTTCCTTTGATTTTTATATATATATATATATATATATATATATGAATTTTTTCCTTTTGTAAAACAAAAAACAAACAAAACACAAACCAAAACAAAAAACTCACCCCACTCACCCACTGTTTTGAGAAGAGCTTTGTTTCTCTCATGCCAAGGGAAAGAAAGCAGCTTGTAATTGTGAGCTGTAAAAATAAGCATTTACCTTCTCCTACTTACCTGAGCTGCTGTCTGCGGCTGAAGGTAGGGAGCTGATGTGAACTCCTGACAACCTCCTCTGAGTCCTTTTGTGACCTCCCTGGAAGGCTGTGACTGGAGTTAGAGGCAGGGCTGCAGGGAGAGATGGAGGTGCCTTGCTGGTTAATGGGTGTTTTGTTGCTGGTTAATTTGAGCTTCAGGGCTGGACTTCAGGCAGCTGCTGGGAGGGTTGCCTGGAAAACCCATTCCCTGCAGGCATGCGGAGTGCTTAGTTACTGCCCCCTGATCACCACAGTCAGAGGGCACAGCAACAATTCCCTCTGCTTAGCAAGGACATGCCCCAAAGCTTCTACATTACCCTGCAGCACCCCAAATGTGAATCTCAAGCTGTGCTTCCCTTTCTGCTCCTACAAAAAGTGCTGGTTCTTTCTTTCTCGGTCTAATGCCGATTAAGAGCTTTTTTTGCTTTGCTTGTAAGACTTCTCCTTTCTTTCCCAAAGAGTAGCTGCTGACAAAACCGACCTTCAAGATAGCGCTAGTGGTGGTTTAATCCTTAACTGGCTAATGGCAGTCCTAATGAGAACCCAGTACTGTAATATCTTACCTAAAACTCGCCTGGCTTGTGAGTGCAAACTGCTGCACTGCTCTGCCAGCAGCTCCAGCTCACTGAACATCTCCCACAGCAGTATTCCCTCTCCTCGCTGCCGGGATACTGGGACTGAGGACACCTGGGTTATGGTATCCTCCCTTACATCTGTGTGTCATTCAGGCTGTTTGAGGCATTGGAGATCTTGACTTGGGTGGACTGTGATTTTTGAAGGGGAGGTTGAGCTGCAGACCCCTGAAGAGGAATGGGAGGTGTCTGGGCAGGGTGGCTGGTAGCTGCTCTTCCAACCACCTGTCTTGCAGAAAGCTGGGCTAGCTCTTAGCAGAAAGATGTGGTTCAGGGTGTTGACTGGCTCCAGAGATTTCAGCACCTTTGTGTTTGTCCTGTGCTCCCAGTGCATGTTCCCTGGGCAGCGCACCCTGTGAACCCCCGTGCTGCATGCTGGGTCCTGGGGCATGCAGGCATGTCTCCATCAGCAATATTGTCTCCCTTGACTGTCGGAGGATGGCCCCTTGAGCACCTGGCCTATCTTTGCCAAGCCCTGTGCGACCTCAGAACCTCCAAATCCCTTTGGGGACTTTGAAGAGAGGTTACAAGCCCTTTACCTGCACTGTGTAAGCAGAGACAGACAGAGGGGTGGGAGGAGCAGCACGGGGGAGAGCCACTCGCAGCATCAACAGTGCAGTGCAGGTGGGAGGAGAAAGGGTTAATTACAGCCAACTGGCCTTAACAACAGGCTACCCCTGTTATGGTCAGCTCCCCCCTTCCTCAGAGTACTGAAACCTTTAGGATTGTGGTGACTGGGAGAAAACAAGGGAGGTTTCTCTCTCTGCACATACATATACATGGCTCTCGGAGGAGCCCAGTCATGTGAAAACACCCTTGTCCAGTCTGGTGGTGGTTGGTGGTGATGGAGCTGTTCAGGCAGGAGCCCTCTGAGGTGCATTCAGGAAAACCCCTCAGCTAAACCAGCGGGATGAGCCAGCCCCAGCAGGCTCAATGCCACCGCTCCTGTCGTTTGCCTGGATGGATGGATGGAAGTGAGAGCAGGTGTTTTGGGAACGGCTGGAGGAAGGGGTGGAAGTGGTGGAGTCTGAGTCCAGCTCCTCCTGAAACTCTGGGAGCTTCCGAGATGCTGCTGAACTTCAGGGCAAGGTCTCATTCTGCTCTTGACGAGGCTCAGCACTGGGGCAGATGTTTGAGCCATGTGTGAGTCTTCCTAATGCTAAAAGTGCAAAAAACATTTTCGTTGAAAGCAGAAATCTATTTGTGGATGTTCAGGTCAGCTTAGATTGGAAATTCAAAGTAATGCTCTGATGAGCAGCCTTTTAATGCAACTGCAGCTTAGGGATACAAAGGTTCTTCTGAAACTTGAGCTGGAAACAGTCATTGTGCCAGGCCTGAGGTGAGCACTGGTCCTAAAGATCTCGCTGTGGGTCAGAGCTGACCTCCTCCGTGGGTTGGTGTGTTAGAAGCACTGGTCAGGTGTGGTGTGCATTTTATACGTAAAACAGAGATATGTGCTCTGACTGTGAAGACTTCTCTGTCTGCTGTTAGTGACAGACATGCTTTGGTGCTTTTATCCTGCTACAGGTCAGTATAACAGGCGCCTTGCACTTTTTGCCGCACTTGTTTCTCAGCAGACCTCAGGAATTCACCCTAGAGAAGAGCCTATGTGGAGCAGAGCACCTCTCCTACCACTTGGTCTTGGCCAAGACAAATCCATAATCTTGCCCACAGCCTTCTGCTCAACTTGTGTTGACTCTGTACGTGACACAAACACATTTTGGTTTGTGGGTTCCCCTAAGGCTGGAAAACGCCTGACGTTTGCCCACCATCCACCATGTGAATGGTGGAATGGGATGAAGCCGAGGTGGTGGCTTCTCTTCAGGCATGGTCATGTTTCCTTCTAGGGCATCTAACCCAAATAGCAAAGCCCGTGTGACCATGGTCTGTGAGGTTCTTCCTGTGCGTATTTTCTCAGTGAGAGAGGTCATTGAGTGGCTTTTTGTTGGGCACTGCTGCCCTACACTGACAATGGGCAGTGGTTATGGGTGTTGCAAAGCTGTCCCTTGGTCGGCTCTAACCCTAAACATCCAAATCTTTTATCTGACCTGAGTAAAACCTTTCAAGGTGCTGTTGGTATGGCTAGGTAGAGCTGTTGGTAGTATCTTTGGAGCAACCACATCTAAGAGGAGTTTAATGCTCAGTTATGCTCAGTTTTGGTGATCCAGGAGCAAAAAAGCTGATGTGATTTAAGCAAAATAATTGGGCCTGGGCATTGGAGGGTTAATGATGGTCTAGGCTTTAATTCTGTATTCTGAGATTGCCACTCTGCCTCAGTGGTGGGAGGCAGAGGGCAGAGCAGCAGCTGATGATGGAAGTGGAGATGGCAGTGCCCAGGAAGCTGCAGTCCTGTGGCTTCTGTGACAGGCTGTGTCCCAGGGAGCGTGCAGTGTGCTCTTGGACTTGACAAACAGGCAGAAAACATCAGCTCCTTGGGGGCTGGGCTGAGAGCTGAGTGTTCATCCCACAGTGTTTCCTGCATCCAAGGTGCTTCCCGGAGGTCCGTAAGCATTGCTAAAACAGAGTTGGTGAAACTTCCTGAAGGATTTAACTGTCCAGGGGGTGGGCCCAGAAAACCTTTTCCACAGTGGGGACCACACTCTGGCACGTGGGTGCTGGTGAGAGTCGGAGACATCCAGCTGCTCCCTGCACGAACAGGAGCTCCTGCGAAGGAGGGCATAAAGGCTTGGGAGTATTAAGGCCCCCCAAGGCATCTGACAGGAAATCTGGAGAGGGGCTTGGGACAAGGGCCTGTAGGGACAGGACAAGGGCAATGGCTTGAACCTGCTGAGAAGACTCCAGAGTCTGGCCAAACCCCCATTTTGTGTGCATCTGTGCTTGATGTAACCAGAGGAAATAGAAGAGGCTCTTGGGAACCAGCTGGGTAGACCAAGAGCCCAAGGCCAGATCATAGAGGGATCTGTAGTTAGTGTGTCTACATGTTTTCATGGTTTTCTGGCTATCCACAACCAGACTGGGACCACATTAGCTTGTGTGGCAGGTGGGGAGACTGAGAGTCTGGGGACAGCTGCCAGGGAGACAGAGAGTGAGCCCAAGGCAGCCATACTGTCTGTGTCAGTGCACATACGTATATGTTGTCCTAATGGACTTTCTACCTGATCAGAGAGGAGCAGGAGAAGGCTGTTTATGCAGCTCGTAGTGCTGAGTTTGTGTTGACATGTGTGGACAGCTGTGTATGCATGTGCTGTGCACGTGTGTCTGTGTGCATGCCTGTAGGAAACAGGTGCTTAGCCTCGGAACTAGGCTGGATCTTGGGCCAGGGTCTTAGGGCTGTGTCACTGCTGCTGGATTTGACAGCTACTAATAAAGGGAGGTGGATCCGAGAAGAGATGCTGAGGCTGTTTGAAAAATCTCTCCTTATTAACATCATCTCAGAAGTTCAATTTAAGCTGTACTGTGTTGATAAAAAGAATAAGATAGTAGTATAAGGGAGTAATGGAAAACTATTTAATGTGAAGATCTACAGATGCTGTGGCTTAAATAAAGTCAGAAGTCTGATTGCACAATTTATATCTTCCATATTATTTATATTGTTTGGTTTAAAATAAAATGTTAGGTGGGCATACTGTTTGACAGCATTGTTCCCTTGCTAGGCCTCTACTAATTGGGTTTTCAGACTGTTGGTAGCATATTATTATTTATTTATTATCATTACACTTCTTTTTCTAGACTACCTAAGCAAAATTCAAGCTCTTAACACTGACCTTGGCTCCTTCTCCCTGCATGTGTCCCCCAAAGAACAACCCAATGTCTCCAGTTTCTGGGATAGTCCTCTGTTTTGATTTAGTGGGGGTTGCAAATCATATTAAGCCTTTAACAAGTTTCTCTGTAATGACATAAAACCCCCCTTCACATGAACAGAAGCCATCATTCATAAAACATTTTAGATACTTAAACTGTTCTTTAATAATAATATTGTCTAATCTGCAAGTTGACAGCTTTAAACAAAATGTTTTGCTTTGGTCAATTTTGTCAGCCACCTATTTGGCTGAAGGACAGAACCACCAGACAAAAGAAAAGAAAAGAAAACAAGAGAAGAGGAAAGCTACTTGCAGTAAGCCTGTGGGTAAATGATGCTGTTGTGCTCTATAGAGCCTTGCTTCAAGGCTGTTTCAGAATGTCACAGGCGCTGCGTAAATAGGTTGCTGTTGTATTCAGCCATATTCTTGAACCCGGTACAGATAATATGTATCACCTTTTTATTTCATTTTTCAATTATGGTCAGGCCTTTGGAGAAGGTCACATTAGACACTCAGCATCACTTCAAAGTCTCATCTATTTTGAAGCAACTGATGTAGGGGGAAAATGAGGAATGGTTTGCTTCATGTGTATTTACTGCTAAAAAATCTGAATGACTTGTGCTATTTGAGGAATGGTATGCAGCTTAGTAGCTGAAGACTGATGTAACATGTTAGGAAAGAGAGTTAAAGGTCTCTGATATCTTAATGTGAAATGTGGAATAAATAAGTCAATGCAATATATGAAAGCTGCGAAGGTTTGCGAATCTGGAAAGAACAGATTTCATTTAAACTCTGTAGGGTGGAATGCCTGCCTCATGGAGATGGGAGAAAGGTCCTCTGCTAAATTTAAGATTAAAAATCAGAATGAGTTTTTGAAACTAGAAGAGAAGTGCCTCATCTTTAGGGGAAGAAGAAAGAGATTAATTTCAGCAGAGGAGCCTTTTGGAAAGAATGTGTTATGCAAACCAAGTTTCCAGGGAGTCTGTAGACAAAACAGACTTTAAGTTTTGATAATGCAAAATGACTCGTGTCCTAGTGCAGTTACTGGAGTGCATATGTATTATCAGTAAACTGGTATAAAGGATTAGGTGAATCTTTGAAAAAATCTTTTTGTGAGAGTTTGGACAGATTGAGTCAGCCTTTTGTGACACTAATGTGTTAGAAACAAGGTTTTTGTGGAGGACCTGTAAAGTTCTGGATCTTGTGTTTGAATATGAGTCAGATCTTTGAGAGCTGGAGTGGGAAGATCTCAATTCTGGACAATAATGAACTGATGAAATAATTGTGATACCTGATTTGGGTTTTTATTGTTTGCTGAGGATCTTAGTGGGCACGTGTCCTTTCAGTCTTTGTATGTTCATCCACTATGGATACACACCGTGCTTTTTATTTCTGTATTGTTTCCTGGCTTGCTTGGCAGGTGACTTGCTGAGATGACTCCTGCTCATTGTTGGCAGTTGAACACTGTGGCTCCATTATAGGATTAAATCTTTGATTCAGAAGTCATTAGCTTTATCCTCTTTGACCACTAAGTACTGAAATAGATGTTTTCCTTTTTATAATCTGTTATCTTCTGCAAGATATGACTTGACTTCTAAAGCATTTTAGTATTTAATCATAATAGAAGAAGGGTTGGTTCCTTACCTGAATACTCAGATAAGGACTTCTGGGGTTTTTTTTGGTCTATGTAGTGTCTGCTTACTGATTACTCACCTTAAAATGCCAAACATTGGAGTATGGGAACAATTGTCTGTGATGATTCTGGATTCAGTTTCATAATAATATTTTCCCTTTTACTTGTTAACATACTTGCATGCCTATTCCTGCCTTCCCTGATCTTATAAAAGCTATTGGTTCTTTCCTATTCTTGCTTGCCAAGAAGTCTTAAGCTAAATTAGTTGATGAAAATGTCTCTATTCTGCTGATGCTGAGTCAGAAGTGTTTATTTAAAGATGATGAATTTAGTAATCATCAAGCCATGTTTAAATCATCAGGAATGCTCATTATAGATAGGCTAACCTATATTTCTGAAATACTTAAATGACTTAAAGCCCAAATCCTTCTTGCTTAAGTTAATAAATGCACTGGTTTCACTTGGAAATAGGTGACACTGTAATTCAAAAAAGACAAAACATGAAACTTGTAACTCATGATATGTGGAGAGAGAAACTGAATGAGATTCTCATTCTTTTATATGCTCTTTAGGGTAAGAAATGGATACAGATCTTGGAGATTCTTTATGCTGCATGCATAATTGACTGTTGTGCTGATGATGCTTTCCTGTGCTTTGGTATATGTTGAGTATTTATTGCTCTGCCTTTCTGACTGCTAACTTTTTTCTTTAATTCTCATGGTTTTTGTTGGTGTTCTTATTAACTAATATTTGAGGATCATACTGTTGGTTATGACTGTAGTGTATTCGAGAGTCAATCTGAGAGGAAGTGAGTCTTCCATTTAGCTTAACAAATTAATCAGCACTGTTTCCAGTCAGTGAAACAGTGCTATAGGGGATGCGATAGTGATAGCAACCATCACTAGCCAGAGTATCTTGCCACTGAAAGATAATTTGGAGATGCAGCTATTTTAGAGAAGAATGAAAAGTGTTCTGTGTGCAGACAGTTACTGAAGTAAAGCTTGGGTCTAAATTGTGATTGTTTAAATTTTTGTCCATTACATAAGGAAATAGGTTGCTGTGTCTGCCCTTTGTTAATCTGGAACTTCCATTTTCTTAATGGGTGTGAAATAGAATGGTCTTGCATACTGGTGTGAAGCAGCGCTGTTACACAGCAAATAGAACCCTCTTGTATTTTCAGACACCAGAATGCCATTGTTACCAGTTTTCCTTATGAAATTAATAAGAATCTGTGTACTTCCTAATAAGAGACTATGAAAAAAGGGGAAGAATATTAATGTCTGACTAATTTATGTGAACAATCTGTCCAGTTTGCATAAGCTACTTTCAGAAACGGATCACTAATTCTAGAGAAAGTCCTGTTTAATTACAGTCAGTTGAAAAATGATTCAGTGCAGTTTTTTGTATGAAAGCATTTGAACTTAATGGACCCTTACATGTTGAGCTAACTGGTGAAAAAATTAATACGGAGCAGGCAGGTACAATTACTCCAAAGTTAGTGTGTAAGATGGGTGTTTGTGAGCATTCTTACATCAAGTTTTAAATAGAAATAATGCATCTGTTGTGCTCTACTGGTAGAAACAAGGCCTTAAGTATGCTTTATTTTAAAAAGTTGAATGTAAAATAAAAGTATGTGATTCACTGTAGACAAAATGGATGTGTTTTATGGGCTGAGTAAATTGCTGCCATGGCTTTAAATTGTTATTTCAGTAACTGCAAGATTACAGTGGCTTCAGAAGATGTAGTATAGATGGCATGTGAGATCAAATAACGCTGATTTTACAAAATTGGTATTTCCCACTAATTGTATTGGGAAATTTTGTGCTGTTAATGGAGATAACTTCAATGTAGCACTCTTGCTGATGAAAGGCAGGCTTACTCAATCGCCATGGACAGTGTTGTATGCATTGCCACACCTCTCCTTTCCCTGCTAACATGCCCCTTCAAGTTTAGTTTTAATATGGATACATATGAAAGTAAGACTGCCTTAAGATGTTTCAAGCTTCTGAGAGCTTTGGGAAAGAAATGATTTTGAGTAGTGACTCCTTTGGAAAGAGTGTGTTTATTAGAAGTTTTCTTTAAATCCTCCCCGAGAGTCAAATATATCAAATATATACACATTTTCTGATACCAAGTGTAAGCCTTCTCTTTTAATGTTGGGAAAGAAGTATGATTTTTATCTTGAGGATGGGAATAAACCCAACTCCCAGCACCTATTATCCAGCTCTCTTCAGTGAGTTCCTGTTGTGTCAAATCAACCATGGGTTGGTTTTTTTGCTGTGACCTGAATATCTCAAAACTCTGTGACAGCAGGGGATTGTCACCTCATTAAACTTTTGTGTGGCTTTGGAGCCAGGACAGTCGGTGTTTGAGAACAAATGAGTCTGAGCATCAGAAGAATGTTTTGTGCCTGTGTAGAGTCCCAGTTTATAACTGCCAAGTTTAGGCAACTGCTTATCTTTGGGCTATTCTTAACCTCAGCAAACATGTATTGCAAACATTTCTAGCATGTGTGTAACCTTGCTCAGTGTGGGCTACAACTTCTACCAGGGGAAAAAAGGGGAAAATTCCATCATAACTTTGTGACCAAGTTGTTGAAACAGTAGAAAATTTAACTGGTAGAAGCTATTGAAAGACACTGGGTAAGCATGTGGCTACTACTGGCAGTTCAGGCAGGAGTGCTTATGACTTTGAAGGTAACTGTATGACTTTGAAAGTAACTGGCTCTTAATAGACTTGAGAAATACTTAAAATTATAGTTGTGTGACACAGCTGTTTTGAGAATAATGTTAAATGGGATGATATAGGGTTAAGATATGTCTCCACTTCCTTTATATGAGCTTAATGCTTTGTGTACCTTGATGTTTCTGTGGGTTTTCTCTGAACCAGACATCTGTAACATTCATTTCTATATCTCTTAAATTCAGTTTTGCATTTCTTAATGTCCAAGTTTCTTTTCTTCTTCTCTGCTTTATTTTGCTTTTGAGTTCTGGGGAATGACTGTAGGGAGCAGTTCCCACCCAGTTACTAATCAAATATGTATCCTTTCACTTTAACACACTGTTAATGGTAGTTTAATTCAGGCAGCATACATCTAAGCACTTGGACTGAAGCAGTAGCTCAGAGTGATACATTATGAAGGAAATAGTCCCAATGATATGCAAGTGTTGAACTTTGTAGAAGTGTCCATTTGAGTGTTCCAGAGCAGCTCCAAAGTGTATAAAGCTCATCCAGATTCATAAGCAGATCTTTAACATAAATACCAAGCTATTCCAATTTTTGCCAGCCTTTTTTTAGTATTAGCCATAGCTGTCTGTTAAACAGACTTGGCATTTTTAAAATGGATTCTACTTAGTCTTAAGTCTACAGTCTTAAGAACATTAACATTTCGGATCACTCTTAGTGTTGGTTTTTTCGATAGGATCGCGCTTGGCAGTAGCCTCCTTTCAATGCTGTCTGCACCCCAGATCATGACATCATACCTCATTACAACACAGTTTGTGACCGTTGCTTTTAAATGCGTAATTGAATCTTATTAGCATGATCTGATGGTACAGTTACAGTGTGTGGAGTTCGTGAAGTTTCTGGGTGCTTTGGAGCTAGAGCCTAGTCATGGTTACATTTGCAAGGTAAGCGCGCAGGGTTTTGTCTGGGACAGTACTACAAACCCGGCTGCCTTCAGTGTGACTGAGGTATCTAGTCTCTTTTCACTGTCACTTTTTGATTCCCTCCCCACCCACCACCAATGTTCAAACTTAATTTGGGCATTTCCAAAAAGGTTTCGTGTGCTCTCCTCAGCTGTTGCCTTGTTTACACTCGCCAGTGGAAGACTGAGGGAATGTGACTTTCCTCCTTGAAAACACCCAGGAGGGAGAAGAGTTATTTATACTTGGTATTTTTCAGGCTGAACTGATCTCTTAGCTTAAACTGTTGCAAGCAAATGTGTACAACGTACTAAAGGCTGCTGCTGTTGGAGAGCTGAGATGCTGGTTTGGCCTCCAGTCCAGAGTGCAGAAGCCAAATATCTGAAGTAATTTTTAAAATACAGCTTAATATAGGGTATGTTCTGAGCAGTTGCCTGCTGCACATTTGTAACAGTGCTTTTGATGAGCCATACGTTTTTTCTGGGTTCTCGTATCCTAGGGGTGCAATATTTTGGGACCCCATTGCTGGTTCTTCTGATGCTCTGTGCTTTTCCTTTCTACTGTTTCAGGAAATGACTTGTGCTGGTTTAGTGGAGGGTGGTGGATCACAGATGTGTGGCCTTTGCTGATCTGAATTGCAAAGTCCACATGAAGTCTGCGCCATTTTTGTGTACTGCTCCTCAGCATTCCTGAGGCTGTCTTTTAGGCAGCATCTTCCAACCTGCAGTGGTCTGTAAGGGCAGTAGTGCTCATGAACATGGAGCTCTGTCTGTTCTTGTTCGGTTGCTTCAGAAAGCAACCTGATGTAATTTTGAAGCTAGTCCTCATTTCAGCAGGAGGTTGGTCTAGATGAAAGCCAAAGAAGATCCCTTCTAACCTGTTCTATTAGTCTGTGGTTGGTACCACATGTATCATACTTGCACTAAGTGGTTTCAAAGGTTTCCATTTTTAGCTACTTTTCTTGATGGCTTTTTTTCTTTTTACTGGACCTGCTGTGTTGTTACTTATTCCCATATGTTGAAGGTATAAACTTACATATCTCTAACTTGTATAACCTGTAGCAAAAGACATTTTTTGCTTTTGTTTACTTGCCTTTCAGTATTCTTCATCCCGTGCCACTTGGTCCATTTTTCAGGGAGTTTTTCCCATAATTTCATGCAGAGTAGACAGTAGAAAACTCTGCTGCTTACAAAAGTAACCAGGAAAACTAAAGCAGTTCACTGGAATAATTATATATAACATTGCTTTGGTTAGAAGTGTAAATATGGGTTTGATCAGATAACTCATGGAGTCTACGTGCAGTATTGAAACTACAGTAGTAGACAAAAGTCTAGCTTGGCACAGTAACAAAAGATTCAGATTCTTGTGTCAAATCCTGTTATGACAGTTGATTAATTACTAAGTTTGGAAGGGTAGGCTGCATGAGCAGCCTGTTTTTTATCGAGTTCACAATCTTGTAGGCACATCTTTCTGCAGAATACCGTGTTCCAGTGCATGTGTAGGTAATCAGCAAGGGGGAAGGGAGGGAGAAGAGACAGGGCACCTGACCTGAACTAGCCAAAGGGATTTTCCATACCATAGAACATCATGCTC
>JAVHNF010031021.1:0-18281 GCA_034783455.1 Micropsitta finschii | reverse complement strand
CAAAGCAAAGGTCTTTCTTTCTTTCTTTTTTTTTTTTTTTTTTTTAATGTTCCCCTTTATTTATCCTTGGCTGTAAAGAAAAAGGCTACAATTCACTCAATTGCTCGTTTCTCTACCAGGCTCAAGAGGTACAAATGACCTGGTTTCCTTGCCAGGAACCAGCAGCAGCGCACTTGCCTAGCATGGCAATCAGTGCAGCCTGCTCCACCACGGGAAAAGTTAAAACTGTAGGGATACAAATTAAATAAATAAAAAAAAATAGAAAAAAATCTGGCCATTCCTCCTAATGTCTGCACTGCATCGATCAAAAATCAGCGCCTGCACAGGGATCTGTAAAATTACACTCAACTCAAGCCTGTCATTTCTAAAGCCTTCATCTTGGATTTCAGAATATGTTCAATCATAATTAATCAGATTTACTGATTTATTATACAAAAGACTTTACAAAAAAAAAACAACCAAAAAACCAAAAAAACCACCCAAACCCAAAGCACTTCATTAAGTAACATTTCTATTGACATGAAATAATATACCTATTACAGAAATCCAACCACCTCCTAGCTAAGATTTAGCAGCTTTTTGCTTAAGGGAACCAAACAAAGAAATACAAATCAACGGACTAAGTGCTTCAACCTCGGAGCCAGCCGCCACTCTGCAGCATCCCCACGAGTTGCTGGGCATTGCTGTTCTGAGGACCCTGGCTCCATGACCAGAGTCTAGCCTGAGATGCTTTGGAGCCAGCACAAGCTCAGTATTTGCAGGAAAAGGATTTACTTTGCCCTCTTATTTTTCAAATAGCCATGAAACTACATCCTGGCTTGAGGAATAAAGTACCAGGCCCTCTTGTCTTGTACAAACTTGCCTCTTTTATGGTACCCAGGGCTTCTATTTTGAATGTTCTTTTAAGCAGTCTCTCGCATGGGTTTAAACGTTTGGCACAAGAGAGTCGAAAGAGTTCTTTGTTCTAGATTACTGCCAAGAGGTTTTGAATTTGCGCTTATTATCATTTGTTTCGTCCATACTAATGACATGGTTTAGACAAACATTTGGCAATGCACTCTTGGCTCAAGAAACTCATTTTCTCAAGGAAATATCTTTCAATACTGCCAAATGAATGTGAAAAAGGTGAAAAGGTGAGAAACTACTATACCCATTACTGAACACAACACATCTTGGATCTGTTGGAATAGAGGGAAAAAAAAAGCTGGACACACCTAAGTGCAGTGAGGAAAGGCAAAACACCATATTCAAGAAATCCCTAGGTTCCCCACAGCGGGAAGATGTGCCAGAACCACACAAACCACCCAAGCCCCGGGTGATCTTCACCAGCACTAACCCGAGCTGCACTGAAGCTCCTTAGGACTGCTGCACTCTTCTCCAGCCTGTAAAACATGATTTTCTGCACAAGTAAGCTCAAGTTCACATTAAGCCAAATATTTTGTTACCTTTCAAACTGTACAGCCTTCTGTCTGCCTTCAGGATCTCTTCAGATCCTCTTCAATCAAAAAGAAAATGAAGGTTATGCACATCTTCTGTTCCCTTCAGTAGAACACCTTGAGATTCTGGATTTCTTTTTAAAGAAACAAGTTATATTGATGTTAGGGAGGACAAGGGGCTTTAACCCTTGCAGCAAGCTGGGCAGAGTGGATGGAGCCCCTAGACTGCTGCTACTGGTCCCCCTAACACACCGTGATGGGGCTTCTCCAGAGCCCCACAAACACCCAGTAACTGCATCTCAGGCAGCAATATCTGCTGTAATTTATTAAGTTGAGCTTCAACGATGTTTAATCAGGGCTGAGGTTGATCATCAATAAATCTGTCATGGTCCCTTAACTTTGCTTCTAATTAGGGATGGATAAACTCCCAACACCTAATTTCAAACCTCCTTTGAGCACAGTTTAAAAGTGCAGCTTGTCTGGAATTACTGCTTTAGCTTTTCAGTATAATTCCTTAATGGGGTTTTGAGACAAAACTGAAGAGTAACAAAAGAGTTGACCATAACAGTTCTAAGCTTCAAGGAACATAACAAATGTATACTATGGCCTGTAAACTATCTCATCCCTGCTTAGCTTTTGTGCCATCAGACGTGCAATTCCTTTATTTTAATACACTGCCCAGGTATGAAGGGTGGAGGAAGCAGAAATGAAAGAGAGGCAAGGATATGTTTTCAGTCTATGCACATGATAAAAGACAAAGGGAAACTGAGATTTAAATTAGAAAGGAATCATCTAATTCAATTTTGCCAAACCTCCAAACAAACTTCAGTGTTTCTCCTGACATTTAAGAGCTTTCCAAGCTGCATTTGGCACTGTCCACCTCTCATCTAAATGGAGGTATCCTGACAGTCAGGTCTCGCAGCATCTCACGCAGACAGACCACAGAGCTTTACAAGTAACCCATTCTTAACTTTATTTCCAAACTGATCCCAGACCAACCCTCTGACTGAACTGGACAACATCTGAACTTCTGTCTGGGCTAACGACAATGTACATCACCTGAAAAACAGAATTCTGTACTTGCAGAAGTCAGCTTAAATCCTACAACCACAAATAAAATATTGTTCATTTACATTGAACTCTACAAACCTGGACCTTAACTAAAGGAATTGCTAGGCTGACAGCCAACACAGCTACCCATGGACACTTTCTTTCAGCTCCAGCAGCTCCTAATCCAGGGCTGAGAAGCACCTCTCCAGAAGACATCCATCCTGCTGCTCCAGCCTGCTCTCAGGAGGAGCCTACACCTCCACTTGTCCAGTATTTCTCCTCCTCTTTCTCTTCTCTACAATCATAAAGAAAGAAACTTATTGCTAGGCCAGGTCACTATCCAGGGGCAATTCTACAAGCCTCCTCTGTATTCCCTTCAACTTAAGGAAGTGGAAACCTACCGGGTGGGCCACATAGCATCAATCTGCAGCTCCTTAAAACCAACAGCTGTGAACAGACAGACAACACAATCTTTCCAGCCGTGAGCCTGAAACAAATTCCTGAGCAAGGGTTCACTAATGAAAATGACCCATCCCTGTTTTTCCCCAGATTAATGTTAGGACAGATTTCAAACACAGGCGGACTTGTCAACATCTAAACTGCAATATCACTAACTAACTGATCATGGATTTTACCAGGGGAATTCAGCTGTCCTGTCAAGAACATGTGTAAGTCTGCGAGCTACACACATTTATAAACAGAATAGTTTCAAGACTTATTTTTAAACATCTGCTAAGCAGACAATCCCCAGGTTTTCAGCAAGAAACATCATTCCCCTTCACTTCTGTTCTGCAGATTTTTTGTCCTTTACCAGTTGTCCAGAAAGAGCACAATAGCTTACATTGCATTAAAAAGGACAAGGTAGACTAGGTTTAACAGGTGCGGGGATTGATTAACACTTGCTAAAAATTAAAACAACAAAAATACTGGCACTGAATCTGCTATTTCAAATTTTCCCCATAAAACCGTAAGTTCTTCAGACAGCTCATTGGAAAAAAGTAATTTCAAAGAACAAATACAGCAGCAAGTGCTCAGGACCAGGAGGACATCCCTGCATATGCAATCCCCCAGCTCCAGCAGTGAAACCAGCAGCCAGAGCACACCTTAGGTCCCTGAGACCTCCATGGGTACTGCCATATTCCCTGAACCTGGGGTGCTGAGTATGGTTAAGTGTAAAGCATTGTAGAGGAATTACATCAGATGTCACCATCTGGTATTTCTCAATCAAGAAAAAAATGACCAATTTTCTACTTTGGTCAATCCTGTACATTTCCCAGATCCTGGGACTATATCCTGACGTGTCAGATTGCGAATGCCACTGTTAAAGGTCCGCACACACTGTGGCTCCTTTAATCATCACAAACAGCATCAAGAGCAACAAGAATGTCAAGTGTCTCCGAGAAAGTCACTTGAACCACTACTGTCAGGCCATAGCCACATAACGTGAAAGTGCTTCCCGGCACCAAGGGCCTCAAAGCAGACCCTTTGCTGAGCAATGCAAACCAGATACTCAATAAATTAGAAAAGAAATACAAATAAGCTACTTGGAAAGCAAGTAAGGCACAGCCACAGGTTGATGTTTTTCACTGGAAGAAGTAATACAGTTTGTGTGCTAGGTGCTCAAGTTGTGTTATTTCAAAGACGGTATCAGTAAGATGTTAGATTAATCTTAAAGCTTTTGATTAAAACATCATTGAGGTACATTACTTCCAAAAATTGCAGTGCAACTGATCACACTGCTTAGGCACAGCACCTTAGTAATATCTTCAGCAGAGGGTAAAGAAAAAGACGTGAAGATCTACAACAAAACAAGTTATTTGGTGGGAGGGAGATTGCTTCATATAAATTTATGCATTCTACTCATGAACCGCCCACCAGCCCTTTTTACACACCTATAAGCTTCCTAGATACTATACGGTTGGAAATGGAACAGCCAAGTGTGATGCATCTCTAATTATGAGCTGCTTCTCAGGATGAACAGCAGTGAGACAGTTACACATTACAAAGGTCTTGCTGAAGTAACTACAGTTTGAGCATGGAAATGTGGATGTGCACCCCTCCAGGATCTGTCCAAAGGGACAGAGCCCCACTTATCCCAGCACTTGCTCACCCCAAGTTCAGTATCTGATGGCATGAGTCCAGGTTGATAAAAAACATCTCCCAAGACCCTTTGCAACATACTATTTTATTGACTTTAAAATAAATAAATACTGCTACAGCAATATTCTCTGGCTCATTTGTCTACTCTGCTTTCTATACACACAAAAATACACACAGGAGATGTATGGTAACACCAGAGTTTTAATCCTCTGACTTGTCACGTAAGTATTGTAAAGGGAGTTCAGCTCTGCACTGGTACAAAACAACAACCTTCCCTTGGTTTTACAGTACATCTTGGCTTGCATGGACAGGTCTGTGGCTCAAGAACATTCTGCATCGACAAAGCTGTGTCTGAACCATTTACCTATTTGCAATTACTGTCAATATTGTGGTGGAGCCTGGAAAGACACCAGGACTCCATCACACAAAAGGATGACAAAAACACCTCCCTTCCAATAAGCTTAATAGTGTAAGAATATACCCTTAAGAATGTCTTTCCTCCCACCATTAACCTCTCTTGAAGAAGAATAACATGTCTATTAACAGTGCATCAGAACATGATGATGACTGTGGGTTTATCTGCAGTTTTGTTCAAAACCTGTATTAAAAATGTCTCCCTTCAATTTCTGTTTTCTTTTGAGCACACTGGAGAAGACCAAGTACAGCATATAAACATTTCTAATACACACAACTGAAAATTTACATGTTGGAAATAAAATGTTCTGAATTTCACGTTTTTCTGAATCAACAATGGAATTTTAAATGCAAGATCATTCATCTTTTCATCTTTAAGCATCAAGTGTCATCTGGTGGATTGACACAGAATTGCACTGAAAGTAACCTTTCCTTTGAGCAAATCTTGCTAGAAAAGTAAAACTAAACAAACTAAGCAGAGATAATATTTACGTAGGACCTCAGAGATGCAAAGAGCAGAAGTACAAACCTCCATCAGGTGTATGGGTTTAGAAGAGGATCAATTATAAGCCTCTCATAACACATCTAGAGATCTGATGGCCTCACCTCACTGAAATTTGACAAACTCAAGTTACTTGTGACTTACTGTCCAAAAGCTACCAAAAAGCATTCAGAAAGCTACTGAAAAGCTGTTCATTTCCAGCACAGACATCAAGAAATCTGTAGTCAAATTACTTTTGCCTTAATCAATGCCAAGAAGCATGCTGCAATGTTTTAAATAAAAGAGCAAATATTGAACTAGAAAACAAACTTCCTATTTTTCTTTTGTGCCTTCTCAACACACATTCTGATCTCTTCTCTCTAAGCCAAGATTCACTACTTCTGACAAAAACAAAAAAATACATCTCCTTTCTTATCACTGAAGAGACTGAGCCAGAAAGAGAAGAGAGACTACAACAGCCTCCTAATGGAGCTAAAGAAAGAAAAAATGAGAAAAGTAAAAGCCTTTACCAGGATCACCACCAAAAGATTAACTTCTATCAGTTTTAATACTTCTACTATGAAAGTAACTACCCCCCCCAAATGTATTACTTTAAAGACACTAATTTTTAAATATGTAATTTAGCAAACCTGGTAAGTAAATGGGGCAGATGCCTTTGGGAAACAAAGATTTTAGAAAGAAGAATGTTAATCAAGTTTTAAAGTAGAAAATCAACAGTATCTTCCTGAACTTTTAAACAATTTCAGCCATGGAAGATCACAACTATCAATGGAACTGAAATGACTTTTAACTGTTTGAAGCCACTGAAAATTGGATTGCTGGAGAAGGCAAACCAGGCACCACAACTTGGCTCTGCTTGTCAAGGTCTACGCAAGTTAGACTTCACTAAGTTCAAGTATTAATCCAAAACTAACTTGATGAACAAAGTACACTTTTTGGACATAGAATCAAGCCGCTCTTGACTCTCCTTTCCTGTGTGGGATCAAAGGTTTGGACAAAAAATACTGAGAAGTCTCAACTGGAGAACAGCCCCACCGAGCTGGCTGTGCAACCCTGCTGTGCACGGTTGCAGTGGGGCTGATGATGGATATGTCGCCAATCCCACTTCAGTCCTGACCAGAGAGATCCTTTAAAGCCAGTCTCCCTATATGCCTTATCCTACTGAGTTTTGGCTTGTAGCTCTGCAGCCCGGAAGCATATGACCTGGATACCATTCAGAAGAAACAGAAGAGGCATTTAGTGAGTGCATCTAGCACCCAACAGCAGCTAACATGCATTCAACCCACAGGGCCTACCTAGAGCTGATCTAATTAAAGTAAAAGACCATCAAACATACACAGGACAGATGTAGGGTCTTCAGCAACATCTTCCTTCTGTAGACCCATTTTTCTAGGCCACATTTATTGCTGATGCAGACATAGCTTACTTAAGCTATTTTTCCTTTCTTTGATACTTTGAACCTAAATAAAGCCTGCTATTAAACATTAAAAACTAAGTATACATCTTAATATGGACTATACCAACTGGAACTGCTTCCCACTCCTGACCCAGGCACAGAAATACTCCCAATGTTGTTTGTATGCCTCACTTACTAACCAAGTCAAGTCCTTCCCTAAACCTGACACACGAGAGAAGGCAACCACTGCAGCATTTTGTCAAATAAAGCCCAGGCTGTTCAGGAGGAGGCAAGAGCAAGCTTCTCAGCAGGGGTTTCTAACAGGCAGTACCCACTGGAAAAATATTTGTGAGGGACTGCTCACCTCTGCATTCCAAGTCACAGCTGCCACTGATAGACGCCGATGCCGCTGGTCCATCTGGCTGCAAGGGAGACCATGTGTTCACAAGCTCCAGTTCAAGTTGGAACCTCAAAGGTTACCCAAAACACCAACAGACCAGTTCATGGAAAGAGCTGCCTGGCTGGTAACAAGCTAGCCTAGATCTGAACCAAGCTTTTGGGCAGCCTTAAAGCTGCCAACTCTGAAAGTCCAAGAAAGTTTTCCACTAAGCTCAAATAACCTAATCCTCTTTTATTTTTATTTTTTTTTTTAATTCCATACTCCAAATGAAGTCCTCAACTGCCCCAGATGAGGGAAGGAAGAGACAAGAAAGCTTCAACAGATTAGAGGTAACAAAGCAACAGATTAAAGGAAACAATCTTCTTCTCAACTTCCTCAACAGCTGCCAGAAGTCCAACTGAGCTGACAAAGACCAAAAAGCATTACCTCAATTCAAAGGTAGCTGATTCAGTCAGATTAAATTGCAAGTACAGTATACTAACATCTAAAGGTTCAGTTGTTTAAATTATACAGTGTAAATCAGTACTGGAAACAGGGTAAGTTTCTGGTTTTCCCGATTAAAAACTTTCAACCGAGTGTAAACACAGTCTGCCTAATTGCAGAAAAGCTGAAAGAAGTCACTTAAGCAGCACCTCACCTTCCAGTAACCTCCAATTCCATGGCCAGTTGCTTCTGGATGAAATCTAACAATACTCAAGGTAACTAAGGAGACTAAAATATTAAAACAAACAAAAAAATTAATAATAGGTATTCTGCCCATGCATATACCCCTGGCGCTCCAAGGTCCTTGCTATTAGTCCTAGGAGGATAAAAAGCTCTTAACTCTGCAGTTAAGAGGAGCCCTCCTCCACGAACTTCAGTGCAGCAATGATGCCAGAATCAAGTTGTGCTACGGCTCAAGGCACCAACATGTCTTAAAACAGTGACAAGTAAAGCCACTTCAATGCAGTGTCTTCATACCCCATTAGGGATTGCAAACCCTATGTTTAGGGGCATGGAAAGAAACGGAGAGATTTACGAGAATCAGCATGGCTATATCTAGAGTTTCCTACAACACCCACTTTTTCCAGGGGAGATCTGTGGTCTTCTGAGGACTCAATTAAATGCCAGCTTATGCACTACAAACAGACATAACTCTACCACGGCCAGCTAAAGAAATCTTCTCCTGACATACATCTTACAGATTCTTTAAATATACATCTTTATAGTGTTGCCTTTAATGTCGGTGCCAAGTATGCTGTCTGCCAGCACAGTAGTAACCCAGGCTTGCAATGGTGGGGAGGAAGAGGGTGAAGCATTACTAAAACTATTAACAATTAGGAGTTTCCTGCAACACCAGCAGAGCACTGGTGAACTACTGCAGAAATGCAGATGCTTTTCTTCTCTTAGCCATGCTTGTCTTCTTGGTTAGGCAGTATAAGACACCAAGACAAGTTCTGCTACTACTGTGACTCCTTGCAAGACACCAAGAATTGCTGCAGAGCCAACAGTTTAGAGTATTCCCCACAGAAAAAGATCATTATAAATCTCTTCTTTGACAGAACCCAAACCCTCTCACTTTTCAGCATCCAGGCTCTGACTTTTCCCACTGCCTTCATTAAGTATATATGCAACACCCTGCGCCAATGTTCCTAACACATCTCATATTCACCACAGGAATGACAGATACCTTTTGACTGTTGCAAACTGCCCTCATCTCCCAGGTGCAAAACAATCTAGCCTTTCTACATGTACCCATGTTCTTCATAAGCAAACTGCAAATGGAGTCTCATTGACTCGTTTCTATCAGAATGAACTCGCACTCATCTCACAAAGAGGAAAATGAAGGGGAAAAATAGAAAAGTTTTCTTCCTACTTTTATTTTCCCATTGGAACAGAGGGGTGTAACAGACAGCAAACATTTGTCCCTCTCATTTCCTGCTCTTATTGACCAAAGTCTGTCATGCCACCTAAACGATAAAACCCATATCAAGCCTGTAGTTAGAGAGTAGAAAAGATAGTAGAAAACAACTTTCAATAGACTGGGGTTTTCCTATTGATATGTAGAGGAAAATCTTTAACTGTTAAACACCCTAGATCTGAAATGATGATGTTATTTTATAATCTGTATCCTCAAACACATTTTAAAATAATCTAAGTCTTACCCAGCATCTGAACGTAAAGGAGGGAAAACCTGCACCATGACTTCCAGGGAACTCTGAGTTTGGTTCAGGTCTCTGAGCCTACCTAATGACCGAAAACCAAGCAAAATACCAGTTGTCCTACAAAGCTGGATGTAATTGCAAGGAAATATACTGAATCCTTTTGAACTCAGAAGAATCTTTTTTTTTCCCTGACAAGACACTGGTAAATATTTTATCTTCTGCTGTACAGGGTCTGCTTAGTATTGCAGGCTGCCTAAAGCACTGAAAATCCAGTATCAATACTTGGTTTTGAAGTGTCATCCCACTAAGTTTGACTGTGCAGAGAGTAGAAAGCATTTCACTGTTAAGAATAATCCTGGCTACATGACGTAAGAGTATGGTGGACCCTAGCTAACAAACACTGCAAGCCCACTTTTAACAGTGCATTAGACAACCAGAATGCAGAAGATAACATTCCTTCCTTTCCTAGTGGCAAACCCATCCAGGGATCGGGCAACGTTTAATGCAAACTAAAGTTGAGCTCATATTGCCAAGGATCTGCTGCTTGCCTCAGCTGGGACAGAGGCACTTAATTATGTGTACAACAGATGATGTTATTTTCAAAGGCCTTCTTAAAGAAAAGCCAACACCCCCCAAAAAACCCAGTACTTGTAATACAGATTTTGCTGTCTTCCCAGTCAGCAGACCCTTAACTACCCTGACCATATCTCAGCCTACTTCACACATTCAGCCCCAAAGAGCCAGGTCCTGACTACCTCCAAGCTGGCTTAGCAAAAGACAGCTTATGGAGCACTGCTGGAGACTAGCAAACAGAAACTATTCAAATTTAATCAGAAATGGTTATTTTTACATGGTCAGTATGACAGAAGTTGAGGGTAGGAAGAAACTGCATTTGCATTAACCCTCTGTAATAGTTACTGTGCTGGGAATGGATTCAGAAGCAGGTCTGACTGATGGAGCACAAATCTGCTGGTTTGGATCAAATATGTAGAAGACAATTGCTAGCACTGAAAAACAGCCCAGAAGGAAGTCATATTGCTGACTGCTCTCAAGAAGGGATTGTGCTGCAATTAATACAGTAAAGAAAAAATAAAATAAAACCAAAACCAAACTACAAAACGAAACCCAAACTAAAAACCACTCAAGATTTCATTTCAATAGCCAACAAAAACTGTAAATGTATTTAACTGGATTTTAGCCCTTACATTCAGACTATGTAGAGAAGAGACGGGCCTGTACAGGGTGGGCCTGAAGAGAGAGCAGCAACACTGCCCTGCTCAGACAAGCTCCAGGTACGAGATCAGGTATGTCGGTATCTTTATTTAACATGCCATGTATTTCAGCCAGGGCACAGCACCAAATCTGTCATTATCTAACTTCTACAAACACTTCTAAGCACTCTAAAATTCTGCTTGTAAAAATCCACAGCTGAGTCTATGCTACAAACCATACATAAATCAGACCTTATCATGACTGCCATTAAATAAACGTAAAAATAACAATGCAGAAAAAATGCAGACTTCTAGTTTTTGTTGGGTTTTGTGTTGGGTTTTTTGTTTAAACAAACTAGCTCAAATCCTGCGATTGTGAATCCAGCGGGGAGCTCTGAAAAATGCATTTAACAGATTTTAAAAGGAGAAAAAAAACCCCAGACACTACAGTTTCAAGCAATAGCATCAAGTTTAAATGAAAACCCTCCACACCATTTTGAACGGGACAGCTGGGCGCAGGCAGTAGGGACAAATTCAGGGTCAGTTAAGAGTCAGATAAAGGCATGGAACACTTCTTCATCACTGAAAACCAGATTCAGTAAAAGTCAGAGCCAAAGCAGGAAATAGTAACAATCTACATCCAGCTTTCTGCATGCTCCTAACATAGAAAAAACAAACCTATTTTCTAAATGCAGTCCTTATGAAGAAAGATCTTGCAAATTACATTTTTTATTCTGCACATAATATTCAGTCCTTATTACAGATTCATTCAACAGACACATTTCCAAGAGTCTATTAACCAGCCATAACACTACCTAAAAATACACATAATAAAGAAGCATCATTTTAAGAAGAACTCTGCATATAATTTAAACAGAAACTTGAACATCACCACCAGGATTTCCAGACCAGGCTCTCCTTTTGGATAAGCATTTTCCAAACAGATTCCTTTTCTCTAGGCATCTCAAGGCATGCACTAAGGCTGATTGACTCTAGTCCTGTGCTGTTTATCCACTGACATTATAAGACATCCAAGAAGAATCAATATCCATGCAAAGCACTTCCTGCTCAGGATGTTCCAACACATCTTTATCGTGCTCCATCTTCTGTTAATCCCTTTAAGCGTAACCTCCCCTCAAGATGTTGCAGCAGAAGTGTCAGGGATGAAAATGTAAAATTCCTTTGGGTCATGTCTTTTAACATCAAAGTTGACGAAAAAATAAAAACTGGAGCACTCTGCATACTCAGCTTCTAAGCAAAATAAATGACAGGATTCTCTTCCATCATTATGGAGGACTGAAAAGTATTAACTTTGATTTTAAGGTCTGACATATGCCTTTTCAGAAAGGGGACACCACTGCAATCATGCACATTAACTTAAAAAGACCTAAAACCACCACCACATTTTCAAGTCTTAAAAAACCCAAACAAAACTGAGATGGAAGTTACAGAATCAAGCTCTGCTTTAACTGTGTTCCCTTTGAAAATCCTACCCAACATCTTAAAAAGAGAAACTTCAATTATATTCCATGAAAAAAAAAATAAATTTGAGGCTTTCAGTGCAAATGATGATTTTGCAGTATTTTTAGAAACTGAGGCATGTGATGTTTAGACATTTTTAATATATTTCAAAAGAGGGATTGATCAGAGCTATAAACCAAGTTGGGGCTGTTCAGCCTGGAGAACAGAAGCTGCATGGAGACCTCAGAGCAGCCTTCTAGTATCTGAAGGAGGCCTACAAGGATGCTGGAGAGGGAATTCATTAGGGACTGTAGTGATAAAACAAAGGGTGATGGGTTAAAACCGAAACAGGGGAAGTTTAGATTAGATATAAGGAGGAAGTTCTTTACTGTAAGGGTGGTGAGGCACTGGCACAGGGTGCCCAAGGAAGTTGTGAATGCTCCATCCCTGGCAGTGTTCAAGGCCAGGTTGGACAGAGCCTTGGCTGACATGGTTTAGTGTGAGGTGTCCCTGCCCATGGCAGGGGGGTTGGAACTAGATGACCTTAAGGCCCTTTCCAACCCTAACTATTCTATTGAGTGTATGATTGTATGAATTTACTAATCAAATAAACGTTAGATGAAGACTCATGTTCTTTACCCCCCACTACATAGCAAAATAAAAGAAAAACCCAGTTTTCAGCCTGTAGCTCCTCACAGGCAGGGCACCTGAGGGATTTCCTACAGGGATGCACAGTTCTACGGAATGACAACAATGATCAATCTTGGTGTTTGTCATATCACCACACCCAGAATTCTGCAAACTACACCCAGAATACACTTGCTCAAAAGTCTGATTTAATACATAAGATCATATTTTTTCACCATCACAAGATAGAGGAACATAAATTTTGGATGGGGAGGGACGGGACACGGGGAATGGGATGGGGAAACAGCAGCACAGTATCAAAACTGCATGGACATGATCTAGCTAAACCTCAAGGTTTTGGATTTAAACTCTGAAAAACATCTTGGAAAGAGATGTCATTGAGAATATCCTGAAGGTCCCAGAGATTTCAGTCGAGGTAAAAGATCAAGAACACCGAGAAATGGATAAAAGCAAGTGGGAGGCCAATGCTGAGCCTCCTCCGTAGCACCCAAGGGTTCCACACTCATCCTGAAGCAGGACAAACAGGTAACAGGACTCAGCAGGAGCCTAAGGCTCATCCAATGAAGTGAACGGAAAAAATCGGGAAACAGGAGACAGGACAATCTAATGCATTTGGCAGATCTGGAATACAGTCTTAGCAGCTAATACCTGTGTGGCTGTGAGACTCAAGGAATGTAGATGCACAAGTAGATATAGTGGAAATCAAATGTCCAGTTTAAGGCATTTAAGAGCATTTCACCAAGCCATTCCCAAATTACAGACACCCTTATGGCTCCTAGGTTTCCAGCCCTCCACTAAACAGAACACAAGACATCACCCTATGGAGGCTCTGCTGCCATAATAATCATTAAGCAAGACCCTGCTCAATTTTCAACAGTGGTCTTGCTTGAAACCTAATTCAACAAGGATGAAGGAGAGAAAACAGAACATCAAAATAGTGCACACTGCACCCCAGATGGAGCAACTTATCTGCAGGTTTCTTACTGTTTTGGGAGTGTCAGCTTAAATGCAAAATGCAGCATTCACCATGTACACAGTAGGAGGGATGAACAGCACCTATCTCCCCAACTAAGTTGACTGTCAAAATCACATGGTTTAACACTTTGAACACCCACGTAGAGCAATGACACTGCTCTGTATATATTTTCTTAACAACTAGAAATAAACAACTTTATTTTTTTTTTTAATATGATGTACCAACAATCCTAAACCTGTTACCAGACAGAAGAAAATGGCTATTTCGGTAGAGGCCACAAGTTCTGACAGTTTATGAACTCTCCTGCCTTACGACACAATCCCATTTTTAAGCAGTTGGGGGAAAGAGGGAAGAAAACTGAAAACAGAACTACCTCTTGCTGCCAGCTATTCTATAACCATTTATTACAAAGATTTTCATGGCTGAAGCAGTGGCTATGGGCAGGGGCAGAGCTTGCACCCTGCACTAGATGAACACAGCAGCCCCTTTACTCTCAAAATTTGCTTCCACAGTTTCTTTGTCCTAAAAATAGGATTAGCAATTTTTAAAATAACTTTGGGGACTTTCATGTTCTGGGAAATAAAAAAAAGAAAAATAAAATAAAATTAAAAAAATTAGACTTTCCTTTCAAGTGAGTAAGAGGAGCATCTGTTCTGCATTCTCAGTGAAGCAACTTTTTCGACTGCACAACCATTAAAGTCAAGGAGCCATAACTCAGACCAACAACCCAATTCCAGAAACTCCAGACAGTATGGATGAGACAGGCTTTTTCAAGAAACTCATTTCTTGACTGCGTAATAATACGGGGAGGTTTCTTCTCCTCAACCTTGGTATTTGGCTCTGTGTTTTTACAGCCAAGAAACAGGATGCAAGAATTTCAATAATCCTTAGTAGAACAGATCCAGAGGGCGCAGCAGGCAGCCGCTGTTCATTCCTTCATGGGAAGCTTCACTCCCAGCGCGCACCTCCCGCAGCCGGTGGGAGCAATGCAGGAGGTGGCACACCTGGCTCCAGCAGGAAACGAACCCTGAGATCTCCCTGCAGGCCAATTCACCCACCCCCAACCCAGCTTTTGCAGCCATCCAACAAACAAGGAAAAAAAAATAGAAAAGCCATATATGCTACTCCACTGCAAGAGGTAATAGTTCCAACACGTAGCTATACACTGTTACAGCCTGGGGGCTAGACCTTTAATCAGTGTAAGTTATTGTAGATTCAGCCATGGCTCCAGTAGAACCATGTCAACCAGCAGTACAAATTTAGCTGCAGGGGCACAATCCCTTCTTCTCTGAAATTTAAGAGGAAATACAATACCCAGCTTGCTTATGTGGCCAGCTCTCCCATACAATCACATACTCTCCTGTGCTCCTGCCATCACCTGCAGTGTTCAGCCCAAGGGCTGGACCACCACCACAGAGCTCCCTGCACAGCCCCAAGCCAAGATGGGAGAGATGAGCTGGGGAGAGGATGCTGCATCAGTGGCCACATCTCTCTGCTAAGATCCCCTATGAGAAATCCCCCACAAAGGGTGTGAGAACTGAGTTCAGGGTCATCTTCCCCCTTTCTCAGAGTGCAGCCAGCACAGGGCATGCTGCTGGACAACAGCAGTAAAGTTTAGAGAAAAAAAATAATCAACACATGAGGGTAAAATCTGGTGGTATTTTCACCCACTGGTTTTAGGGGAGATAACTCCCTCCTTTGCCTTAATGAGTCAGTTCTCTGCTGTTCTGTACCTTGGAGAACCTTTCATTTATTTCTGCAGCATCCACAGGTTAATTTCAAACTGCTCTTTGTATGGGTTTCCTCTTTTACGACTTCAGATTTCTTAACCAATTCTGACTTTAAACCCCTCTTCCTTCAAAATGTCTTCCTACACCCCTTGCACTGTTTTTTGCACTGTACTCTCCACTTTTCCCCTCCTTTCCATCTTAGTCTTTCCTTCTACTACTCCATTCACTTCAGTTTTTACACATTTTTTTTTCATCATTTTGAAGACGTAGGTGAAATTCAAATCACAAGCATAGGGCCAGAGGCAGAAAATATGCTATCTCTGCAAATCTCATTCTGAAATACATCAATGTTTGTGGTGTGACAACTGATACACACTGAACAGCTAAAATCCTATCTGGAGGCTTCCTCAGGCTTCCTATCCCCACTCCTTCCCCAGCTCCAATGTTTGGTACAGTAACTTTCACCCTGTACCAAGCTCAAGACCCAAAACGATTGTTGAAGTAGAAGAATCTCATGAATGTAAATATTTGCTCAGGGTAAAGTTACCAAGAGAATTTCTGCTCAGAGCCTGCAAGTTGAAAGAATAAAAAGAGGCCAAAAGTTTAAGAAAACAGAAGCCCAGGTTTAAATTCGTTCATTATAGTCAGACACCTGCATGCTTTTCAGAAGTCTAAAGTAAACAGAAGAAAACTCTGATATCCAAGCAATATAGAGATGTCCCCCTGCCTTCAAAAAAATACTGGGCTCTTTGAGCTTTTAGAAATCACATTCTTTAGTATGAAGACTGGCAGCCTCCCTGAATCTCCAATCAGACTGCCACGATGATGTGTACAGCTGTGTACGCTCATGCATACGCTGTACCCAAATGCTCTGTTCAACGGATAGAGGTTGGACTTCCAACAATAGGCTAACAACTAACCAGACTCCAAAGTGTCAGTGGTTTAGCGTTTCACATTTAATTCACCAGCTCAATGAATCAGAACCATAGAATAGTTTGGGTTGGAAAGGACCTCAAGATCATCCAGTTCCAACCCCCCTGCCATGGGCAGGGACACCTCACACTAAACCAGGTCACCCCAGGCTTTGTCTATGACCTGCTTGGATGTGTTTCTCCATCTCCTTACAGGGTATTTGAGCTGGATGTTAAATCCCTGCTTGTCTCTGCACATGTGTGCAGGAAACACCAGTACAGCTCTGACCCTTATGGGATCCAGGCTTTGGTCCCTTTTCCAGTCGTCCGTGGCATCATGGTTGGATGCAATATCACACTCGAGGTTGTTTCCCTTGGGAAATCCTAGCTCTGGGTCTTTCCCTTCCCTTGGATGCTTGGATGTCAGCTGCCCAGGTCCTTCTGCTTGGTCCGACTGCAAGCATTTATGTCCTCTTCCTCTCCCTATCTCTTCTGACTGACATTGCTCCTTGCACCCTGTGCGCTGAGCAGGTCGAAGCATCCCTGCGGATCTGCCTGGTTCTTGCTTGGTTTATCCATTCACCCAACGCTCAGGCTTGTTTTCGAAGGACAATGCAAGCACTTAATGCCACAAAGGGCCTCAGCTAGCGATTTCTGAATAGCTGGGGACAAGGCTTGGGATTATAGAGAGCCCTTTGCTGCCTACCTCTGGATTGCAGTGCCCTCCCACCAGCGCCTTGGAAAGAGGCATGCAAACAACATGTGCAAAGCCAAGTATTTGTCCTTTCATACTCCCCCATGAAGGGTTTCTTCTGTGGAAAGGAGAGCTATCCCAGTCCTAAACTGGGATGAAGGGGAGAGGAAAGGGGAGATGCAAAGGAAAGGGAGCCTGGAAGGGAGCAGGTTGGCTGGGAATGAACGACAAAGGCAAACAACGAGCATAGGATCATAGGATCATAGAACTCCTCTCCGTGATGTTTCCAAGGACACCACATCTTCTTCCATGCTGGTTTTAATGGGTTACTTCAACCAAGTGTTAATGTGCGTGGCTGCAATGGAGATGGGACATGTCAGGGTGTTTGCACTTGGGACATGATGCCTGAGAAATGGACATGAAATGGGTCAGGAATCACTGCTGTGCCCAGCAAGGAGCTTGGAAAGAAGCAGAGCTGGTGCTTCACTGGCATCTCTATCAATGGGGATCCATCCTATGGGTGGAAAGGAGCTGCTGGCTTTGTGGCCTTGTCCCAGTTTGCAAACTGGCAAAGGCTGGTTGCTGAAATTCCAACTTTCTGGCCCCTGTAAGGACAAGGGATGCCTAGAAAATACTGGGAAAACTCCAGGAGGAGAAGATAGGAAATGACAACCCTATAATTTAATGTGTATTGAAAGCCCTTGTGTTCCTGAAGGCAGCTGTGTTTGATTTTGGAGGGGCCTGATGGTGGCTTGTCTAAGTAACAGGACATTCATCAGCACACCAGAGTGTGCTTCTGTGTGATGAATTACTTCTGAGTCATTTGATCACACCAGGAGGAAGGTGGAGAGCTCGGAAACGGTCATGTTCACACCATGGAAGAGGAAGGATCCTGAATGATCCCTCCATGGGGGACAAGGCAGGGAGAAACCCCTATTAGACATCAGAGAACCCACTTGTGATAAAGCCTCCAGCTTCTCCAGCTCCACAGGGAGCACACGAACTCGGCACTGCCATAAGGCAAGTGGCTGCCTGTCCCCATGTCCCCCACCAGCACAGCCAGAGAACCCCTGGTCCTTGTTCTCCTTCCCCTGGTTGCCCATGGTCTTGACCATAAGATGCTGGATCAGGTACCCAGGGTCTCATCCTGTCTTTGCCACTCTAAGCCCTTGGGCACATCACTTCAGCCCATTTCCACCTCTAAGATC
>JAVHNF010031018.1:7919-17973 GCA_034783455.1 Micropsitta finschii | reverse complement strand
CAAGGTTTTGAAGTCTTCCAGACTCTCAAGACTGGTACAATGGGTCATCTATGTATCTATGCAGAGGATTGGGAAAATACGTGATCCCTTACAAAAAAAGTTAAACCACTGCTGCCTTTTACTGAAAATTCTGTGCTCCTAATGGGATGAAACAGGAAGGTGAATGTCAAACAACTAAACAGGATCTGCTCTTCAAGGTAAGCACATGGCCACTAACACTAAGCACACAGACAGGACTTGCTGAACAACACGCACTTCGTTTCGCTCAACCTTGGACCAGACTTTGTGAAACCATGCACTTGATTCTGCTTTCACACTTTGTTCCGCATTACAGCACAGCTAACACTGACCCACTTGAAAGGAAAGATATTCCTCAGTAGGATCTTCCTGTGTAAATCAATCAGGAAGTTTTCTAATTTTCCCAAAAAGAGTCCCTGTACTTACCACATGGACGCATTCAATTGCTTGTATGACAAAAGTACCAGTGCTTCATCTGCAGAAAGAGATGGCTGAATAACAAGATAGCAAGGGTTTGGGTTTTTTTTGTCCAATAAATGCACTTTGTGTCTCCTTACACATCATCTACAAGAGCTGCAGTTCAGATTAGGAGATAGTGCCTGATCTGCTTTTTTGCAATGAAATGCACAAAAACCCCTAAGAAAGCTGGGAATGCAGAGACTTAAAAACACACAATACTTTTCAAAGGAACCACAAAGCAAAATGATGGCATTGATAAGCATTACCAAAACCTGTATCAGACAATGTACATTTTAACAGTTGTTTCATCACAGATGTTGGTAGTATTAATCCAGCATCAGTGGGTGACAGAAGCAGCAGCATGTTAAAGCCATGACATCATGACTGAACTGCAGAAAGTACCTGGGGTGCTTCCTCCCTAACATCCCTAAGAAACATGTCTAACAAGCTTCAGCACATCCAACAGTTTACTGCTCCTCTGAGACTTCCCTTCTGGCTTTTTCCAACTGGACATCCGGTTAGGATTTACCTTTCCCATCTGTGCTAGGCTTGGCTGTCCCTGTCACATCCTAGCAAAGTCAGGTTAGCAGAGGTCTCTGTCACATCCCTTGATGCTCCAGGAAGCAGCAGCAGAGATACCTTCTTTCATCTCTCTTGCCAGGTGACAACGTTTTCTGCTCTCTTGTACATAACACAGACAGTCTTGCTAGACTACAGGTATATGTTTGAGCTGTTGGGAGTGAAAACTGTGCAGGATCTCTTAGTAGAACATGGGGGTATCACTTAACACACTTAGCAAAGAGCCAAGGCTCATTTTTATGCCCTGCATTCCACTCTCTAATGGACTTGCAGTGAACTTACAGGTGTTGTGTTTCTAGTAACTAAAAATCAATCCTAAAGCATCTGGTTTATCTCAAAAATTCATTTCTTCTCTTATATACCATTGGGGCACCATCTGAACAGGCCAGACTTGTGCCCTATAAGTCTGCAGGAGTAAACCAAAGGGCAGTCCTGCATTCTGTAACTCTCCCTTATCCAAAACCTAGATCATAGCTGGAGCCAGGTGCCTCCAGAATGTGACGTAAACCTCACTTCTTTGTTCAGGCTTTTCTTACTAACTGTAAGTACTGGATTTCCCTCAGCAATTAATTTCCTGGCTGGTAATCCCTTGGCTCTGCTCCACAAAGAGAAAGTGGCTGTGCTGGAGGGAGGTGTGCAAGGCAGACACTCTGGATCTGCAAAATGAAGTGGTCTCTTGATTTCAATGATGGTATCCAAACATGAAAACTTTTTATCATCTCCACTGATTCAGGGGCTTGATTCATCACACAAAGCTGCTTGCTGCCCAAGCAGTGACCATGCTATCTAGTCTAACAAGTTAGGAGTGCCTGCAAGGTTTAGTTTTTCATATCTGGAGTAGCTCTTACAGGGGCACCAAAAAGCCCTTCAGTTGTAGATTCTACCTACTCAAACCCAAGTAATTTACAGAAAATATGTAAAAGTGCAATTGCAGTCTCAAAGCAAGTTCTTGAAATAGACAAGTGACACATCAGGAAACCAATGAGGCATGGAATAACAGTTCCAGGACAGCAACTTCTCAGGAAGCCAACAGAGTTGCAGTGGCAGGGAAAAGTTTCATGCTCACATGCCAACAGCTGCCAGTTTGTAAGAAGCTCTGCATTGGTCCTACATTTTAAACACGGAGGGGCAAGAAAAAGCTCTTCTACTGCATCAGCTGAATCTTTTTATTCTCAGTAATATTTACAAAAATAGTTGCCCTGTGATTAGTATATTAGAGGAAAACTTACCTGGAAAACTCTAGCACGTTAAGAATTTCAAAGGTTTTTTCTTTTCCCAACTACAAAAGAAAGCAAACACTGTAATAAATATAATTTGCAGTACATTCTTACACATGCAAACATATAAGGTAGCTAAACACAACCTTTTTAATATATCCAAGTGCAAATAAAACGTAGTAATAGCTCCCTCTCCTGGCAAAAGTAATGTAGACCCCTATTTAATGAAGTCATTCTCATCTTACTTGAATGTCTAGTACTGTGGCACCCTCCATTAACTATTTTTACAGCATTTCAAGGAACTACCGTTTTACTCCAGAAGGATAAGCATGCTCTGAAAGTTTATCTGCATATTTGCTTCTTAACAACTAACAGACATGCTACAGACTGTGAGCGCTATTCCAACTTAGAATAAACATGCCATGAAGATTTGGTATTACAATAATAACCTTTGTCTGAACTGCCTTAATATTTCTTTTAGTTGAATTTACAAGCATATTAGATTGTATGTTTTGTGGCAAAAATAAAATTGTTTACTAAGGATAAATTCCTGTTATTGCCAACACCTTTTGGTTAGGGTTGATGAGCAACCTGAGGAATGAAAAGGATTTTGAAACACTTTGTCTTTGCCATTCTTCTTGTAGAGCAGATGGAAGAAGCAGTAGGAGTTACTAGAGTTTCAGAACTCCAGCAGTATCTGTAATAACACTGTCAAAGAAAGGGCTGTAGCAAAACCTAATTGCAGTAGTTATGTTCTACAAGGTACATACCAACTCAACAATAACTAAGATGAAAAGTCAACTCCAACCCATGCTACAAGTACTGCCATTGATGTAGGCAACAAGACATGAATCGGAGAGTGAAAACTTATATCACTGGCTATACACTGACCATGTTCCCAACTTGGTATGTTTGAGGTGCATAAAACTAGGTCTCGTAAGCCTGGTTCTCCTGCAGAGAAGAGCCTAGATACCTCTAGATGATGCTGCTTATCCTAAGCTGTTCCTCTTAAACTAAGCAGCAGTTTTCTGAGAAGCTGCTAAAAGTTTGTGACAAGCCCTGGAAAGCTGTGGTTTAAGTGCTTTGCCTGGCAGTGTACCAGGAAACTTGAAAGTGAATGCACCTGAGCAGAAGGACAAAAATATATCCATTATTCTTAATAAGCACCCTACTAAGCTGCACCTGTGTAAATCTGGAATCACTTCAGCTTATACTGCAAATTCAGTCAGAATGGGGCCCCATGAGTTTGAGACTGCCCGCATCAGCTCTAATCCATTGATTGCACACATCAGCATACAAAGCTTGTTAAACAGACACATCTCTACAAAGTATCTTACTGAGAAGAAAAAATCCATTGTCAGACAAGAACTCAAATATTTCAAAGCACAGTAACCATTAAGTCAGAAAATCTGTATATACATGAATTTCCTTCTAATGTGAGTGTTCTCATCTGTGTTTCCCAGACAATGGAAATATTCTTCAGGCACAATTACTGCCATTTCCCACATAAGCTCCCAAGTTCCTATTGCCCATGCCACACAGAAGGGCAATGGACTTTGCATCTAAAAACAGGGTAAGACAACTTTTCCCAGTCTGAAAAAGCCTGGGATGCCACGTAGCATCTTAAAGGTTCTGTAAAAGCTAACTCACCAGAACAACATGAGATATTTATGCTCTGCATGAGCTTAGAAGCCTGTGCTGTGCATATTTACTACTTACCGCATCAATGATGACAGAATGTGGAGTCCGCCCTGTGAAAACATAACCAAGTTTTTTTGCTCCTTTCACCAAGGCCCCTTCATCTGCCAACACAAGGAAAGCTTAAGATTACTGTGGTATGTAGAAGATGTCTGCAAAGTCCATACTTAAATATGACACAACGCCAAAACACAGAAACCCCCTTTCTTTCCCCATACTCCCCCATCTGTAGGGCTGTTAGAGTAGCTCTGCACACACTTCCACAAGGATGTTCACATTTTAGTCCTACAAAGGCCATGCAATATCAACTATACAAACTTCATAATCTGCATAAAACATCCTGAATTACTGAAGCATTGAGCGTCACTGTTGTGGATACATGAAAAAGGGGAAATACTCGTTCTGAAACCAAGGTCAAAGCTATGTTACTCTAAATTTTTACAACATGCATTTAGTCCATTTCCTGCTGTAAAGGCACTAAGTTCAGGTGCTACAGAAATATAACATTGTCTTGTGGAGACTGAACTGGGGAAGTGTCATTAAGAGCTCAAAAAACAACTGAAACCAGAGCAAACACTTCTAGCTCTAGTAGACAGTTAAACAGCCTCATTAAGAAGCAAGCGGCATTAGGGATAACCACCATATAGATATATTTAATGCCCAATTCATGCAAATCATAACACTTCTACATCTCCCTTAGTCTCCCCACAGTTCATCAACACTGACTGACCACAGATGCCTTACACAGGCTCCTCACCATACTCTTCAGGCACTCCGAAGTATAAATAAGTAATGTTGCTTCGCCATTCAATACATCACTACAACAATTCCAGAAACAACCTCAGTTAAAGAGAAATATGATGGGGAGCAGGGCCCTGCTGTTCCACATTTAGACCTGCCTACCTCCTTCAATAGCTCTGTGGTACCTGAAACAAGGAAGAAATGGGTAAAGAGCAGACCCAGATATGACCAGTATCCTGCTCTTGGACATACTGTGTCACATATCAGCATATCAGCACCTTGTACCTGCTTAAACCAAGATGGGAAGCTACTAGGATGAAGAAAAATAGTTTGCACTCATGTCAGATAAAGTTAACTGCTCATGCAGAAACAAATCCATACGTCCATAGATCAACTGTACACACTGAAAGTTTTACTTTTGCCATAGATCAGCTGTATACACTGGAAGTTTTACTTTTGCTTCTCACCCCTGCAGAAAGGCCAGAGTAGAAGGTCTCATGAACACAGATCATAAGCCTGACCTAGACCTACAAAAACACTGTGTACTTGGTGGTTTTGTAGAAGGCATTCAAAAGCAGCATACACTGATGACAGAAGATGCCAGACCTGCTGCTAGCATCACAGGGGATATCTTGCTTTCAAAATCAATGACCTTTACAGAAATTTCTGGACCTTCCTTCTATTTACTTATAGTTTCACTCCATTCCTTCCAAAAAAAGAAAACAACCAACCTGGAGAGGAGGCCTGGTAGATTATTTTATTTCCTTGTCTCTCAGGAACAACAGTGTGACACACAGCCAGCAGAGTGAGGAACTCCTGTATGTGCACAGCTGTGGGCTAGAGAGGACATCAGGAGAGTCAAGTTTAAATTACACACACAGAGACAGCTGTTCACTAATCAAAAACCCCTCAAGTACTACAGACAAAAAAAACCCAATTGTTCTCTATTTATATTAGTTGTTCCGGTCCCAGAATATCAATACAGCAGACTTAAGGGCCAGCCTTAATTAACTAGAACACTAATGATAAAAATCTCATTTAAGTTGTAGAGAGCTGGGAAGCCAAATCATTCCCCCACTCCCTACACCCAAATATAAAAACATCAGTTTTGTAACAACCCAAGCTTCACATAGGCAGATTTGTCTGCCACGAGATGCTGATGAAGCAACAGCAAATACTACTTTGGTGGCTTCCGCAATAACTTTTAATAGATTGACAGTAACTTCACCAGAATTGAAATCACTGCAACTGCACAATTTGTGATGAACATCCAGAGCTGACAGCATCTGATTAGCCAGCAGAAGGCAACATCATGTGCTCTTCCACAGAAATGCATCATCTAGACAAGCAGAAGTTTGATCAATGGTCCCTACACATTCAGCATCATGAGAACACATGATATAAAACACTGTCCACAGAATGCAGTTGCCAGCCATCCCTAAGTGCTTAAAGACACACTGGGTCTACAACTCAGTAAAGATAGTATGACACTGAAATATCAAGCCTCTGATCTGCAAATTCAGGCAGCTACAGTGACTTGGAGTGTCTCATCTCATTCTTCCCTCCTTTCCACCCCTGCTTCTCACATGGCATTTCTAGTCTCACAGCAGTCAGAAGCGGTACTCAGCTGCCCAGCTCACAAGCTGCCATACTACTTTCACCCACAGTTCACACAAACCTTTAAGGCACTTGCCTGAAACAGCTGAAGTGAACACATGCTCCCTTTCACCAACACTGCTATATCAGTAGCATCCACAGTTGGTGGCACCCATCTCTTACGTCACATCAGCTGTTTGCTCAGTGACTGAGTCAGACATGAACTTCACAGCTCTACCTTTGCAGAAAGCCTTAGCTAACTTCACGAACAGAGTTTTTGCATATGAAATATCATCTAGTTCCAAAAGTTTTCATTAGCATAGCATGTTTCATACATACTCTGTCTTAAAAGAACACTCAAAAGATCAAGAGCATTGCACAAGCTGTTAGAACAAGGTTGAGCCAAAACTCTGCTATTGCAATATTAAAACCAAGATCAGATGGAGAAAACAAGATACTAATAAAAACAGGATCAAAGTTCTCTTAAGCAGCTAAAAGATGCTTCTACATCATTTCATCTGCTAGTGTACTGTTTCTGCTGTTTCACAACAGAAAGGCTACAATGTTTAAATGAAACTCTTTCAAGTGAAAACCACACGCCACCAAAAATCCTCTGATGTAGGAGACTTGGATTATAGGTATTTTTCTAAGAGTACATGCAGCATTACTATCTGAAACACAGCAGAGTTATTTTTTGGAACCCTTTAATCACACAGAACTACCGAGACATTTTAAAACACCCTCCACTTCCCACTTAGAGAGGCCTGGAAAATGCAACTTCTCACAATTAGGCCAGCAGCATTCACAACTGGCTCTCACAGATGTTAATGCTTTTCTCCCCAGCCAAGCTATGTGACAGAAATAAACTCAAAGCTTTGTCCTGTCCCAGATCCTATTTCAGGAGCAAGACCAAGAATAAGGAAAAACTGTTGATTTGGGTTTTTTGTTTGTTTGTTTTGTTGGGTTTTTTTCCTCAAATATGGTGCCCATAGAGTACATACTTGTACAACAAAGATGCACTGGCATACTTAGATTTAATTAGTAAGAAGTTACCATGTAAGTCACAAAACAACATCATCTAGCAAATGCTTCATTAACATGTGTAAATAAAGAAGCAAGCACATCAGAAAAGGAGTCTAACAAAAAGACATAAGATCCAATACTTATTTCTTGTTTTACTCCATGTACTCTGTCATTAACATCTTTGAGATAACTGTTTTACACAGGCCCTTTATCTTTGCATACTGAAACTTCTGAATTGTATGGTCACACCACTAAAACAGCAGCAGCCACACATTTTTGACCTGCTGGAATGCAGAGGCTGTGTTAACAAAATGAACAGACGCAATATAACTGGAGTAGTGTGTGAAATGTTAAGTCCACAGCAAATTCCTGGTCAAGAGATTACTGCTGCTCCGTTATTTCCAGTGAAAGTAAAGAAAATTCTGTCTCCATCTCAAAATGCACAGCCTGCCAGATTCTCCTTTCATCATCCACTGCTGCAGACTTTGATGTTGTTCTTATGCTTATTTGACTAGCCCCTTACACACTTTAATGCTATGTGCTCTATCAGCTGGAAACAACCTTTCTCCGGTAATGTCAGATTTTAATCCTTCCTATGTATATGTATTTCTGCTTTTAAGCCAGCAATGTAATTTGTTGCTGTCTTGGTATTTTCACAGCTCACAATGTATTACATGGCAGTCTTCCAGTTCTATAGCAATGGAACACCAGAGGCCCAGCTGATCATGTCAGCTCCTCCACACAGCTGTCACTTGTTTCCTTCCTATATTGTTCCAGCACTGACATAATATTTGTTGCACTGGCATGAATTACAACGGAGCATTCAAATTCCTGCTTCAGAGCTGTGAACAGAAAATTCATTAGTGGCTTCTGTGGTGATACATCCCTTGCAACACACCAAGTTGAACCCCAGCACAAACCAGAATTCCTACAGGTTAACTGATTCTGCTTTATTGCTTGTTTCTTCCCTCTTCTAAAGCACATTTCTGCCATTTTAGTACTCAGACTCTTACTGATGGTCTCCGAGACATTCCTTGCCTGCTCATTTGTTAAGCTCAGCTCTGTTTCTTCCCACCCCCCATTTTTTGCTTTTCCATTAATCTGTAGCAGGAACAAAGTTTGCACATTTTAGTCTCTTGTTCAGCTGTCCACAGGCAGCTCTCATTCTCCCCATTTTTCCTCCTTGTGTGCCAAGAGCTCTGGGGGAAAGCTTTTGCTTCTCTTTGTCTTTTTCAAAGACCCATGAAGCACCTGGTGTACAACCATCTAAACCAGGGAGGTACTCCACTGGCTAAACTTACTTTGCAAGGCTGCTCCTTAGAAGCTGAGAACTACAGACTCATTAAGACATAGTACCATATGTCTGGAAGCAGTTTCCAGGTTACCTACAAAGCATTATCTACACTGAAAGCAGTTTCCCTATCTAGGCAGCACAGCACTATCCATTATCAGCCAGGGCACAGACCACTGGTCAGGAAGCTGCATCACAAGTTTTCATCCCTTTATGTTCCCCCTCATTCAGAAGAAACAAGACACCAAGTCAAAACTCAGCCTTCTGGGGAATAATCTGTGCTCTGCAGAGCTATATCTCTGCACATTTGTCACATGTCCTTATCTGGGCCTCCTCACTCTGAAGACAAACTGCATTATTCTGCCAACTGTTCACAGCCTGATAAAGTTACAAGGAAGTTGAATAAATAACCTGACATGCACTTGCCTTTTTATTTCCAGCAGCATCTGATCAGTGCCTCCATTCACTGTATTTCCAGATGAGCAGAACTGACAGGTTTTTAAGTGAATGGGCAGTGGGATATTAAGACATAACACAACAATTAGAGCTTCCTCCTTTGCATAAATGTGACACATTCTGCTACAGACAGCTAGAAAAATACTTATCTGCTTCATCACCAGACAGAATTATGACTCACCATCTTAAAAAGATGCTAGCTTCCTACTGTTTTATTCATTAATCTATCTGGGGAACAGCGTGAGTATCCAACCATGTTGGGCACCTCCAGAACAGCAAAGCTGGTAAGGCTGGAGGACACAGACTCAAAGAAAATATTAACCACCATTTGAATATCAGAGTTAAATGTAAGCTTATCCTGTCCAAAACCACTAAAATAGAACCTATAATTAAAGGTACTGCCTTGTACCTGAGAGAAAGAAAAAGTACCAAAGTCCCATGCACACTAAGGGTGAAAGCAGAAGAGTAAAAGTATTTCTTATGAAGCTTTAACAATTTAATTGTGAGCTGTTAAACAGAAAGTTTGGACAGTCTTCAGGAAACTGTTACTTTTCTGAACTAAAGCCTCCCAGAGGTTCTCACCACCCTAGGTCCTCTACCCCTCCTGTATTTTAAATTCCAGGTTTCATCCCAGATACCAGTGCTACACTTTTCTGGTTCTGCCTTCCTAAGGAATTAAGAATCAGCTGATAACAGGTGTCGCAAAAATAAGCAGACACATTAGAGAGATCCAAAATGATGTTTTCACTGAGATGAAGGCTCAACAGGAGCACAACAGCTTCTGTTCTGTCTGGCCAGCTGCTAAACTACTCAGCACACATACTGAACCAATTCACACATCTGCAGCTATACCACATCCTTGCTGCTTCTTGCCCAAGTGGTAATTTGGGGGCACAGAAAAAGGTCATATGCAAATTGGAATTAGTAGAGGAAGTTCAGAGATAATCCAGGGAGATAAAGGAGCCTAGGATGAGAT
>JAVHNF010031003.1:19272-40520 GCA_034783455.1 Micropsitta finschii | reverse complement strand
AAGGAAAATGCTTCCAGCACCTTCCAACACCTCACCTCCAGCTTAATGCCTCCTTATAAGCCCAATCCTTCCAAGGCCAGGTTGGAAAGAGCCTTGGGTGACATGGTTTAGTGTGAAGTGTCCCTGCAGGGGGGTTGGAACTAGATGATCTTAAGGTCCTTTCCAACCCTAACTATTCTATGATTCTAAGAATGTGAAGGATAAGGTTCTAACAGAGTTAATAATAAAGAAGCTGCAAAATTTATATTGAGCTGACTGATTTGAGAAACACTGCTTCCCCTTCCTTCTCTCCCAGATAATTTAATTTTCATTTGGATTATTGTTAACTATTCTTTGTTAGTTACAAGCCAAAAGCAGAGTCTATTTTACATCATCTATATTTCTTCTTCCTTAGTGGTACTTAATGAGTTGAAGGGACTGGAAACTTGTTCTCAGCCAAGCCAATATCCTATGAGTTATAAATGACATTTCATTCTTATATGCAGATTTTTCTGTGCCTAAGTGAATTATTTACAAGGTACAGCTTGTGGGCTCCAACAATCAGCTGCCAAAGATTTACACCTACATTGAATCCTTGCTCTCCTGCAGGGAGAATGTGAAGTTTTCCACCGCTCTTGAAGATCTTAGGACCTAACAGAGAATAGCTCTTCCCAAAGCTGGCACTGCTTTTCTTGAGATGGTGGCTGACTAGCCTTTGCTGAAGGAAAGAGAATAATAGTGAGCTGAAACACCAACAGTGACTGCTTCAGTAGCTTAAAATAGTCTCTTCTTTTTTTTCACCTCTGCAGGCAGCTGCAAATCAAAAGTATCATGGATCATTTAAATACTGTACTTCCAGTCCTATATGCATAATACTGAAGGTAGGCATAGCATTTTTTTTTCTCTTTAATAAGGAAAAATTGTATTGAAATTGAATGTTGCTGTGATCAACAAAGTAACAGGAAGGTGGGTAAAAATGATAAGGAAATTATCAGTTCCCTACTAAAACCTACCTTCAGATTTAAGGGACCAGGAGAAAAACTTTAAAACAGTATCAGATATAAGATAAATTATTTGAAGTAAATTGGGAAATATTTTGAAACCTGTGTTACTATTTTACTGAGTCCTTTCATGTCAGACAGTGTCGCAGAAAGCAAAGCATCATGAGATGGAGTTGAAGTTACAAAAGCAATGACAATGTGCTGCTGCATCACCAGCAGTTGCTCTGGAGAGCGTGAGTGTGGAATGCATGTGACTCCTTCCTGAAGCCATAGGTAGGCTTTCTCTCTCCTTTGTAATCTTCATAGCTTCTCACTAGCCTTCAATACTTCCATAATGTTTAGAAAACGAATGTTGTTTACACTTGGGTAAAAAAAAATATAAGAGCTCTGTTGCAACTTAATCTCTTAACAAAAGCAGTAAAAGCCATCTACATGATACATGTGGGTAGAAAACAATGTAAAAGAGTCATCTGGGGGAAACAATCCCTCCATGGCAGGAAAACAGCCCAGAAGACATAATAATTTTTTCTTGTTTAGGTATCTGTGATCATGAAGTACCCAATGTGATTTTCTCTTTCATTTAAATCTCCACTGACAGGACATAATCTGCCACTATTTTCATTTCCCTCTCATCCAGTTTATTTGTTATATTAGACTGGATGTAAAAGTGTTTGAGTATCGGGTTACCTAATCTGCCTTCTTAGGGAAAAAAGACTAACCGTCAGGCTCCTGCCACTGATAGATAGATAAAATACTGGTGCTTCACTCACCCCAGGTCACATGTGGCAGAGTTTCATGTAGAGGCTAAACATTCAGTAACACTCTTCAGTACTTTCAGTAAAATATTTTCACCTCTCACGGCTCTGGGACTTGATCCAGCTTGCCAGTTCAACACATACTTGCATGCTTAATTATACAGCATGTAATTCTTATTGACTCTAACAGTCAATGCGTGTGCTGCTGAATTTGGGACCCACATCTACACCTGAGGCTCACTGTCTGTCTGTTAATATTTGACTCTGTCTACTGCTGCCTCTGTGAGACCCCAATATCCTCACTAACATTCTTTGCCTCTGAGCTGGATGTGGGGAGCACAGCTGAGCTAATCACTTGTTTTCCAAAGGATAGTGTGTGACAGGAAAGTGTAGAGTGGTTTTGAGAGAAAAATATCCCTGGAAAGTAGCTCAAACTTTCCCGCAAGAAGGAAGAGTAAAGTTTGATTCCACATCATTCCCGTTGCTGATAAAAGTTTTGCATTTGTGTTGAGAATCTTCCTCAGCATACTTGCAAATATCTTTTTTCCTTTAAACTAATGAACAGTAAAATGGCAATTAATTTGGACTAGGTAAAATATATAATTACCTAGTCATAAAATGGACCATAAAAGTACTACATTGCTGAATCCATTTCATTGTTGAACCCATCCGTTGTTGAATCCATTACAGTAGTAGGTACATAAAAACTGCTTTAATGTATAAAGACATAAGCATTGTGCTTCATTGTTTTCAAATGACAGTGGCTTACTTTTTCTTGTTTTTGCAAACCAGACCTCTCAGCAACATTACTACAGCAGCTGTTTAGACTTCTTTTCATTGCCTTATCTATGTTATCCTGGCTTCGGCTTGAAACAGCTCAAAAGCATGAACATAACTTGAGAGCTCAAAGCCAAAATCTGTAGGTCACATAAACCCAGACTGAACACTGATGTGGGTAGTTTTACCTCGAAAGGTAGATGTCTATTTTTCCTCTTTTTTTTTTTTTTAATCTGAAAATCAGGGGGTGTTGCAGACAAACTGGAAAGTTAAGGAGTAGAGGCAACCCTATAGAGCTGTCTTCCTAACTTTCATCTCATTATTTGTTTGCTGGTTTCAATCTGAAAAGCTCACGAGTCTTTCAAGGTACACACAGCTTAACTATAAAGTGCATCCTAGGGAAAAAAAAAAATAATAATAATAAAAAAATAGAACCTTAGGAGATGAGGGAACTTGTTTTCCAAGAGTTTTTAATCGGTGGTAAATCCAGTATACCTGCCTTGCAATGTCATATGTTCCTGTGAAGCATAGCATTCTTCATTGATCAAGAATCCAAACTGGCATAACGAACTTCTTCATTAGGACATCAAAACTGTAGGAATATTTTCAGTTGTTGGTGTAACTTTTTCTTGGAAGTGCTTTCAGTTATTTCATGACCACCCAAGGCTCTCTAAGCTACACAGCAACACAGTTTGAGACATCTCTGTGATGTTCTGTACATCATATAGTTGCTAACAACCTGTCAAACTCATCCTGACACCAAACTGAGAAGCTGATGGTTTTGGTAACGTATTAGCAGAGATGAAAAAAGATGGTCCTCATTATTGTAATAAAACCAACAGAGACACACTGAGAATCAATTACTGATTCTGTGACCTGTTGAACTAACCCTCAGTCAAATGGGAAACTGCACAGAGCATCTTACATTATCAAATGATTTAGGATGGAGTGCTGTCTGAAGACTTGCAACAAGTCAAAGCAAATACACTTCCTTAAATTGTAGCCTGCTTAATTACCTTGCTCCTGAGCACAAAGATCAAATTGAGCAACTTAAGGTTCTGAAGCACTCTGCCAGCTGGACATGAAAAGGAAATAATTAACACACACACAAGAGCTAAGTTTAAGGATGAGACTCCTACTGACAACAGCAAGGAGATCCAAAGTTAAGGCAGACACTGTGTCCTTGACTGGATCCGTGTGCTTACAATTTGCAGCACATATTGAATTGGGGAAGAGCACCATGTGTTGCAGCCATTTCAAGTAAGCAGATGGCTTTTTAAAGTGCTTGGTTTAGGGAAAGCAAAGCCCTTTCAAAGGCTGGCATTTCACTCTCATAATTTGTCACAGACTGTTCCACCTCTTACCTTCGCAGTGCCCGAGTACCACCTAGAAAATTCCTTCTCATGGGAGGCACTGTGCAAACATATGAAAAAAAGTCATGTTCCTTGATACAATGAAGTGACCAGTGAGGCAGGAAATTAGTAATGATATTTCATGTTTTGAAAGCAATGACCAACATTAACTTATTTTCCTTTGCAAAATGTCAGCCTTGAGAGAGAAAGCTGGAAGTCACCAAAACCCCTGTTTGGTGTCTACCCACGCTTCTCAGGGCCTTCACTCCCACAGCAGCATCTTTTTTCCTACTCTGAGCATCTCCCAAAGGTACGCCTTTCTTTCATAACCAAATTCAGCGTGATAAGGTGCAAAGTAATTGTTTACTAAGGAGAGCTGAACCTCAAAGCCTGACTTTCATCCATTACTTCCCGCATTTTTTAATAGGATCTCTCATGCCTGCCGGAATAGTCACCCAAGACAAACAGAAAAAGACACCTCATTTTAACATATCATCTTGAAGGATGGACTCTTTGGAGTACTGCGCACTACAGATTTGTTACGATCAGAGGGGCCAGATGTCACCAGCTGAGCCGTTCATTTGATGCTGCGCCATTGCTCGGTGCTGCTGCCATAGATACTGCCCTGCCCTTATGGTGGCTGCTGTGATTCATTGAAAGTAATATCATCCCAACTGCCACTCCAGGGAATCTTGCAGGCATGATTTTCTAACACAGCATGACCCATTAAAAATAACTGCCAGGAATCCTGCGCTTTATAAAAGGGCATCTTCATTAGCTCTCACGGTGGGTCGCCAGAATGTCCCAGGCGCTACAGTAGTCACAGGGTAATTTGTAGTTATCAGAAACATTGCATTTAATGTCTTTATTCCTGTGGAGCTGGAGCTTACTGGTTACTAAACACAGACTCCTCCTCTTAAATCACAGAAATTAAAGAGAGAAGGGACCCATCAGATTATTTTGTCAATCCGCTCTTTGAATGCAAAATTGGCAAATGTATAGTCTTAGCTGCCAAGACATTCGGTGCCAGGGACACTCACCACTGTGCTACAGGCCACTTCACTTATCAGTGCCTACTAGTGCTTGGCCTTTCTCCTAAAACAATGAATTCCTGGGTATGCTGTGCAGCGCTTCTTCCTTCACATAGAGCTTCATCCAAAGAACAGTCTCTAAATGATTGCAGAGCGCTGTGGATTTGGTTTCTCACCTGCTCTATTTATTCTTCCAAATATACTTTAATAGGAGCTGGTGTTTTACTTGGATAGTTAGACAGAAGTATTCTAAACTTCTATTTTTATCAGGTCAAATGGAAAACTTTTTTTCCCAGGACTAAACAAACCTTCCACATAAACCAAAAATATCAGCTTTAGTTCTGCATGGATATGCTCTACATAGGCATCAACTGTCAGTCAACAAATCTTATCTACTCTATCGCTTATTAAAACAGGTGCTTAACTCCCCAAATATCTGTTCTGATTCTCAGCAATGGAGCTCATTCTATGGTGTGTTGGCAAAAGCAAAGTTACACAAAAAAAAAAAAAAGAAGAAACACGTGACAGATATCACGCATGAGCTTATCAACCTGGTCCATAGATGCTATGATGATGAATGTTCTACAAAAAAACACCTCAGAATAGAGTAGAAAGACTGTGGTAACTAGCATTAACAGATACCTGGGCCCAGAAACACATTTTTTTCAGCCCCTTGTGGTAAAAGTATTTCCTTTTGTTTACTGGTTGAGTGTTGATGCAAATTCAGTGGCCCAAATGAAGTTATGAAGTGTAGACTCTCTGCAACACTGAGTATGAGCTATAAAGCTTTGGGCCATAGCAGCAGTTCATAACAATGGGCAATAAAAAATAAATTCCAACACATGTCTTGCTCTGCAAGGGTGTGGACTGAGTTTCAGTTCAAGCTTCTTGCAGGACTGGAAGAAAGGCCTCCAGGCTACGCTGCAGTTTCTGAATGATGTCCAAGAACGAGTCCTAGCTCTGTGGTGAGTATATCAAATACGGAGCAATTCTTTCCATTATATATTACCTCCCCAGTCATTATGAAATCATTTGGTATTCACTGTGATAACACCAATCATTAAAGCACTCATTTGGCGTTTGTATGACATGTCTTATGCACTTCCCCAGGAATTCCGTTGTAATTAACCATTTGTTAATGTAAATAGTAATGGACATTTAAACTAAAGTGTTACCAGACAGGGTCAGTAGTAGCAGAGAATCAATGTGTTCATGAAACTAGTTACAGTCACTTTAAAAAGCTCCTCTAATAGTAATAATAAATATGTCACTTAATCAGAATAGGGGGCTGTTAAAAGCATTTTCATCTGAAAAATATATTTAACATTCCTCTTGCTATTTCTACATCTCCAGAAGAGCAGACACATGGACAGCTTTCCTCTTATGCAGCGAACCCACAAATATCACTGCAAACCTTTTCTCTACACAGCATTATATACTGTATCAAGTATAGCAATAAAGTATCAGGTGTTTCACGTGTCCTAAAGTGATGGGTCACTGATTGCTTTAAACCAGGGAAAGAGCAATAAAGAAAAGTGAGCCAATGAAAGCTAAACTAGTTTTACTGGTGCATCACATCAGTCTTTGAATAAACTGTAGTAATGAACTGTAATAGAATGGGATCTGGTATAATACCTTCTCCCATGCCAGACTTGTATTCCTGGAGATGTTTTAGAGCTGGAATTCACTGACCTTTGTACAAGTGACACAGATCTAGCTTTCTGGTAAGAAGCCACAAATTATCATTGAGTGGAGCTATGAGGACAATTTCTTGCAGAAGGCAAAAGTAGCAAAACTTGATGTTTTGCCAGCTGTATCAAGGGCCAAAAAAAATCACGTTTCAGCCAGGGCACTTACGTGAATTATTATCATAAAAAAGAACTGCCTTTTGCTAACCATAATAGAAATGGGAACTTTTCACTGCCATATGGTGTGCTACCCAGGGTCCCTGTAAATAATAATAATAATAATAATAATAATAATAATAATAATAATAATAACAACAACAACAACAACAAATCTAAGTCTACCTTGAGAACCCAGTGGAAATATAATGACAATACTAGAAGCTCAACAGTCACTCTCCAGTTAATATAATTTCACCTTCCTCAATAATTAAAGAACATTAATCAATAATGCAAGTGGCTGATTTCACATTATCAAGAATCATCATACAAAATCCTCACCAACACAGGAAACCAAAATTTGCTGGAAAAACATGTTGCAGATTTAAAACCACTATTTGTTTTGCTGTAATTGCTTCAAAACTACTCTGTATAACTACAGAGCAAAAAGATGCTTTCACTTTCTTTTGGGAAGTCAGAAAGAGAAGAAGCTGAGGAAACACTGGGCATGATAGATGCATAGGGCTAGTTCCTACCAAGATAGATTGAAAATAAAGCAAAATTCAGCCAATGTAGGATTAAACAGTAGTGAGATGATTAGGCAGTTTCTTTTCTTTCAAAGCTCACAATTATTGGTGTCCCTGGCTAGTTAAAAACTTTTTAAGACTCAGCTTCATGGATTCATTTTAGTTCTATAATGAAATATGTGACAGTTCATCACAAGGTGCTTGTTCATTGGGTGATCCCTTGGGAAACTTCATTTAAAAAACTTCATTTAAAAAACATCAGAACCAAAAAATATCTGACAGCAGGGTGACTGAGCTTGTGCTTCCATAGTCTCTCCACAATGAGTAAAGTCCTCTACTTCGAGGTATTTCTATCAGATTCCCTCAACCATACCTTTACAGGATAATACTTTTGCTCTTCCACCTTTCAGCTTTTTAGTTTGCCACTATGAACAGTCCCAAACTGTGAGGCATTTCCCTGTGAAAAAATCCAGTTGTGAAATAGAAAACACTAGGAAAAAAATTGCATTACCCTCCATCTGAAACTAAAGATTTTTTCAATTTGTCTGTTTTAGCTCATCTCTGAAAGATATGCAGTAGAAACCTTTAATTATTCAGAAAGTTCAGGCTTCAAAATTGTATATTTAATCTGGATTTAAAGGAGCATTTTCTGAACAGATGTGCTGTTAGGCAAATACTTGCTTCTTCCTTTCTCCTGAACAAGCCTCATTTCAGTTACTTATTTACTTTTTTCTCTTCTTTGTTCCTGATATCGTGGTTTCATTTAGGTCTTTCCTATCCTGGGCAGTGCTCTTTCAATTCCACTAAACCAGTGAAATATCAAAGGAACTCTGTAGAACTTTCAGCAGAGGGAATAACTTCTCTTCCTTAGGGCTGCTTTTTTTGTGATTTGAAGCAAATAGTCATGGCCTGCTTTATCCAGACCTCATCACTGTGCTTATCTCAGCTACACTGCTCCAAGTAGAAAGTGGTGCCACTGCTATCAGTGCAGGGACTGCGTTAATTGCAGCAGGTCCTCAATTCCACTTGTACCGAACTGACTGCACTTGATCTTATTCCTCAAGGTAGTCAAAATGAGCTAAAGAAGGCAGTTTTTATCTTTACCAACAGAAGACTGGTCCAATGCAGTAAGTTTTTCATCCTTTCTTTCTCAATATATGCTACAAAGCTGATCATAAATTGTTTCTGGGTGCAATAAAATTGGGAGCCAGGCTTCTAGAGCAAGAGGGGAGAAGTAGGAATCTGGCAGCGAGTTTGGAGCCATCCCAAATATTGGGTGGTGGGTGGCAGGAAAGAGAAAGCCATCTGGTGGCTCAGATTTCCTGTATAAGGAGGTCCTCTGGTTTTAAAAATGTGGGCCTCATCTCCTCCGGGAAACAAATGCTTGCAAAATGAAAAAGGAAATGTAATCGTTTCCCTGCAAATTTTGCTACGTGATGCAGTAAAAACAGGGTTTCTAATAATGACATTTCTACATTTCTTCATTATGAGTCATGAGTAAACATGACATTTCTGCAACGCGATCTAAATATGTGATCAAAGATTAAAATGGAGCCATTTTAATATTTTAATTATTCCAGCACTGTCAGGCTTCAGAGTCTGTTATGCCAACACCCCGTGCAGAGCAAATAATTTGTAAGAAAGAACTTTATCAATTTTAGCTGCTTTTTTCTCCATGTGGATTGTGCGTGAACGGGTCATTATTTTCTCAGATTTGCTCATTATTCGAAACTATCCACAACGAATAATTTATAGTAATATTTCTTGTTCTGCAGCTTCTTCACCACCAGTTTATAGCTGCCTGGGCTAGTTTTGTCTGAACAAACAAATCACATGGCCTTACTTCCGCTGCCAGGTTGGCTGATAAGTGTTGGGTAGGGTACTCCCATTTATGAGTTTTGTATGTGCTCTTTGCAGACATACCCATTCTCCATTTGAAAATGCTCTTCCCAGAAACACTCTTGTTTATGAGTCCATTCATTTATTACAATATTCATGAAGAGTGAAAGCACAGAAAAGAGAATTCGAAGTTTTATCCCAACAATTACTTTGATGATTTTCTTTTCTCTTAGTTGTCAGCCCATTCTTACACCCTCTTTGGTTAACAGGCATTCATAACTGGAGGAGTGAGAGCAAGTTTATCTAGGTGCAAATATCTTATGCATTAGTATAAATAAGAGGGGAAGAGCTTTCTTCAACAGTCAGTGACATACAAATTACTGGTAGTTGAGTCCAGGCCCAGGTCCTCCAAAAGGGCTAGGAATAGGTTTCCTTATTAGTCTAAGTAGTTCCAGGCATTTAACAGTATATATCTCATGAAGCATGTGACTTGACAATTAGTGAGTAATCCCAGAGGGTTGGGTATTCATCCTGTTATCCACAAAAAATACTCATCACACACCAAAACTAGTAATATAATGTGGGTAAGACATAAGGGCAACCCTTTCTTAATATGGCAAATCTAAGGAGTTCAGCCCTAGAATAGATCAACTAAATCCCTCTTTGTTAAATTCATGTCTTCTGCCTGCACCCACATGCAGATCTTGCTTTTCATGCTGGCAATCAGTCCAAATTTCAAATAATCTACCAGTGAGACAACTTGACTTGTATATTCCCTAAACTGATTCATTCACTCATGACCTTTTGTTCTGGAAACAGTTATAACCTAGTACTTTTATAAAGGATGGAAGAGATAAGAGACAGGTGTCTCTTCCACAGACTAAGCCGTGCTGCAGAAAAACCCAGTTGGATTTGTAAACTGGGCAGCCTGAATAATAATTTTCAAACTTCTGAGGTCTCACAGGAGTGCTATCTCCTACCATGAGGCAAATAAACCCAATATTTATACTGGAAATGTTCCCTTTGCAGATCATGTTTGGAAGAAATTCAAAAGCAAAGAGAGATGGGCTTGGAGCAATCTGCCCATTCATTAACATTACTGAGTAATTCCTAAATTCCTGGTCAGCCAGAGCAGTCTCTTGCAGCGTGGCTTTTGCCACAAAACTCAGGGTGAGGGGCAAGGTTCAGGGCAGAGGGAAGCACACAACTAGCTGCTTTGGTTCAACTTTGTACACCACATGGTGCACGGGGTCTTGAGTACCAGCCGAAACTGCTTTAAAAGAGAGCCTGTTCTCTGTGAGTCACTGAGGGTGAGTCACGCACACCGACACAGGATCAGAAACCATTTTGCAAATGGTAAGTGATGACGATAGTTAAGCAAGGGAGTCCACTGTGACTCTCCTATTCCAAGATGTGTCATTATAAGCTTGATGGAGCGCCCACAAAGAAAATACTGTGCTCCAACTGCTTTGTTAGTTGTCCTTTCCCAGATAAAAGGAACATCCATACACATTTTAAGTTTCACCTTCACATTCTTTTATGCTTTCATCCTCCGTGGGGTGACTATGGAAAATGTCTGTAATGCAGCTACATCCATCTGTCAGCCTATGTTTCCCTGCTTCATTCCAGTAATAGCCAATACCAGTGGTTATGCAGAGCCATGCAACGGCACCTCCAGGAACTAAAAAATGTGGATTAGAAAGACTTTTTTCAAATTACTAAAGAATATTTTTTCATTTTCCAGTCTCTACAGATGCCATTTTCTACTGATGAGTACCTCTAAATTTTGCCCTTGAGTCATTATGCACACAGTGTAAGTATGTAAGATGCTAAACCCAACAGGCCATTTTATTCATCAGATGGAAGTTTCTCTTTAGCACCTACAAAACCATGCAATGTAAATGCAAATCTAACTGTATATTAGGTATGAGTATCTAGGTATATCTGCAAGTATCTGCAATCACATATTTTTTAATTAAGAAGCACATCAAAAAATGCTCAACAGAAAATGGGCAAAAGATAAGAAATCAGTATTAAGGTCAGTAGCAAACTTTTGTTTGGTTTCTATCTGCCTATGTGCCACAGCACAGTCCTTAATTATGTTTTATGTATGTCTCTTATGTATTAATCATGTCTTATTTTTCTTCAATATCTTCCTCATCAATGAAGAAGAACAGGGTTCATGAAACAGGGCTAATTTTCAGTATTTTATCCTCACCATCCAGTGTGTGGTTTCGTTCACTGTCTGGCTCTGCACTGGATAATAAACTATTGTTTTCTTCTCCCCTTCTGCTTGTGGGAGTGTTGTTTATATATTTTGCCATCATTTACCTTCTTGATACTAAAGTGATGAAATGTGAACTCACTGTCTTTGGTTTACATGGATAAAAACTCAGACAGAGATTAGTAGAAGTATGCTCAAATGTCTAAGTTAATTTGGGATTCCCAACTCAAAAATTTACAGTCTGATATTTAGAATATTCTGTATGTTCACGGTACTTTCTCTGTTCAGACTAGAGGTCATCTTGACCTCATGCATGGCTGAGGGAAGTCTGCAGCATTAACAACCAGAGCTGTGATCCCAGAAAATCAGACTCCCTGTGGAAGGCCTTTTTTTGAGCAACTTGCCTGTCATCAGATAAAAACTCAGGACATGAAGCCACGGTAGAATCCAGTTACTCTGCATGATGCCCACCTTTGACAGAGCCCTACAGACAACCCTTTCCTTCTCCCACTTTCCTTGTCCCAGGCACAAGACGTCTTTTCATCCCACAACACATAAGCAAGCAGGATGTCCGCCTACAGCCACCACATTGTTCTGATACATCATCAGAGCACAGGATGTCCTTTGCGATGAACCAGACATGGATCCTAAAATGAAAAGTAATGACATCATAAAGACAGTGCTATGCAGATTAGGAGCTAGGGTGGTGATTAAGTCTGGGAACACAGTGCCTGGCATTTTGTGATATTCTCCTGTTGAGTTCTCAGCCATAGAGTAATGCAGACGTCACTGCTCTTGGGCTTATTTGTAGGTTTTGCCCAATTCTAAATTCTTTTATTTGCCTTTGTTAGTTTCTTTTAATTTTCTCTCTCTTCCTAGCACTCAGGATTGAACTAAGCCAGTTCTCAACATGGAAATCACCACATAAATGGTTTAGTCTTGATGAGGTTCAAACAGCTGACAAGAGAGTCTTTTCATAGATCATGTTTAGCAACCTTAACTTCAGCCATTGATATCACTGCAGTCTATAGTTTTCCATCTCATCTGCGTTGGACTGAAAAATTGAGTGTTACCAAAATAAGAGGAGTTTGAAAATCCAGCCCATAACCATGCGTGATTTCTTTTGACAGGGTACAGTTAAGCCTCTGCATTTTCATCTGCCTGCCTCTATGCAGGGCCCCTCCATCAAGGCATCTACATTGGAAAGCATGTATTACACACATAATGTTTTTCTCATGCATTCCCTAGAGTAAACACTATCACTGAGAATCTCAAAACAGCCCCACTTAACTTTATGGCAATAGGGTATCTGAATCCCTTAAGCAGCTTTGACAATCTTGACTTGCAAGCATTACTGTTTGAAAACTACGATAGTCTGCCTTGGTGGTGATACACATAATGGCAAAATGCAGCATACGTGAATTGGCCTTTTAACTTAGGCTTGACTGGAGACTTAGCAAGGCTATCTTCTATAGCAAAACTGATGACCAGTGAGCAGAACAGCAAAGGTCACAAAAGACTTTCCTGCTAGTGAGGTAGAAGGAAGCCAGAATTACAGTCTTCTCATTTGATGTGTACTAAATTTAAAAAAAAAAAAAAAAAAAACCAACAACAAACAATAAACACAAAACAACAAAAAATAACCCAACAATGTGCTTGATGAGTTTAAGATCTACAGGAAAATATTTAATGTCGCACTACAATGAAAGGAATTGGTATGAAGCATAAATGGCAAAGCAGTGAAAAGAAGTGACACAAAGCATACTGGCATGTACAGCAACACCCACACAATCAAAAGCATTCAAGGAAATTAAAAAAAGAACCAAATGACTAAAGATCTGGCTATGCAAGGCAGTTGTATAGCAAAAGTAATCTCCATCCTCAGCTATCCCAGGGATTTGAATGAGCTGGAATTTCAGGAAGAGGTTGAATCAGTTGGCAAAAAGAAAGAAAACAAATTAAGGGTAGAAAGAGAACTGAAAAATACAGTCAAATTCACCACTCAACTCTTTCAGTTCATCTGTATTTCAGTACTCACATTTAGAGGTGCATTTGACCCTACCACTTTGAATTTAGATATCTTTAGATTTTGGGGTGCTTCAAAATTAATGAGCTATCACAGCCAAGTTTGCATTTGGCCTCAGTCCCAAGTGAAAAATAAATTTAAATCCAATCCTTTCCCAACTTCGGCTATTCAGTTTAAGGTCTCAGATTGGATCCAGATCCAGAATTTCGACTTAGTCTTTACTTATGTCACTCCATATCATGTCACAAAGCAAGAGCACATAGCTGGATGCAATGTAATTATGAGACAACACATAACGAAGCACAGTGCAATGCACCTTATGCAATAACACAGCAACAGCTACATTTACAACAATTTTTTTTTCATTTTGTAGGCCTGCTAATTTTACTGAGCACTGAAGATTTCTGGAAATTCAGGGCATAAAATTCAGGAATGCCCAGCAAGCCCCATGCTCTTCCATGACAGCATTTGTCTGCTAGTTACAGCAAGCGTAATGTTATCAGCACCAAGAAACCCAGATGAAAATTATCAATTGGTTACCAAGAAACCTAATGATTTCATCAATATTATTTTACCAGTTTCAAAGGTCATTTGGAGAAGTAATGCCACACGAAATGTGCTTGTGAAGTGGGTGATGTGTGGGTGGCTGTTAAGGGTCAACACTTCATTTCTCATTTCTTTAATTGATACTTCTGAATGAGTATTAATTGAGCCACAATGAGAAGAGTGTGCAGTTTGACAATGCAAGTGACAGGATGGAAGTGCCATTTGCAGAGTGTATATAACCACAGCTAACACCCTCAAAGCGTTAATTCCATTTTATGTCTTTCACATTTAATAGCAAATTTGCCATTTAATCTTTAAGACAGAAGTTACTTATTCTCAATCTACCTCTCACTTGCACTGATATAATCTCATGCCACTCAGACTGGCCTGTGGCATGAAGCACATCACACTTTCAAATCAGGTCCATTTTTTCATTAGCTCATATCCTTCCTGAGATGCCCTCCTTTACAGATGGCTGATCAGCAATCAACACTAGTTTGTTTCAATCAGAAAAGCAGCCGTAACTTCTCATTTAAAGACTGTTCCTGGAAAAGCGCATTAGTCGAAGGCATAAAGCTGGCACTGGGGCAACAGTGACTCTCACAACTGATTTCTTTTTAGGATTTTTTTTAAAGAGATAGAGCTCTTTTTCTGTGGAGACGTGTTTTTTATTTTAAAACTCAGCATAATGAAATCCATGCCTTTGCATGTTGGGGGGAGCTCTTCGCATAGCGTAGGCAGGTGCCAATAGACTGCAAATCTGAGGAGTGAATACAAAGGTAGCAAAAGCCCAGGAGGAAGCCAGGGAATAGTTCCCATATGTACATGCTGACACTTTCTCCCTCTCTGTTCCTCCTCCAGCAATGCAGTATGTTGCCCTTTGAGCCTGCTTGACTAAGGTTAAGCATTTACACTTTTTCAGAGGACAGTCAGTCCACTCAGGGAGATACTGACTTTCATAGCAGGAGATTTCAAAATGATTTCCTCTCTGCTTGGGCAGCTCAAAAACACACGTGCACAGAAGCAAAGGTCAGATGTCATCCAAGTGGCGGGAGAGTGCCAGCTGAACGCTTGGGACATATTTTTATATTGGCCTCAGCTCAGCCTCCAATTCTGCAGGAATCTACTCGGCACCCACAATTCACTCCAGTGTATTAACCCTGGGTGCAAATGATAGGATTTAGCCTTTCAGGCACTGACTTGTGGGTGCAGTCAGATAGCTGGATAACTTAATGATATCATTTGCACTCACAGTTAGCTGCAGGTAGAAAAGAAAGCTGGGAAAAGACAAAGAGAGAGAGGTCTGTCTTTTTTTTTCCTCTTCCCCCCCTCCTCAAATCAGATTTCTTGCACACAGTGAGGAATTGCTTTTTAGCTTGCAGTCTAGAAACTACAGAACTGCTCATTGCTTCTTTCCCTGTGGTGGCCATTTGCAGCTGAGTGCATCAGTCTCCTCCTGCTCAGCATTTTTCCTTCTGTTTGCACAAGCTGGCAATCCACAGGCTACTCTGCTTTCCTTACTCACTACTTTCTCCTCCTTCATTTCATACACATACCTGCTTTTACATTTGAGTTCATCTCTGTGCTAACTTTTGCCCATTCCCATCTGCCCTTTACCTTTCTGCTTTTTGTTTGTTAATTCTGCCTTGCTTCTAGGGTTTTTTCCCAATTTCTGATAATTTTTTGCTACCCAGTTGCTTCAGCAAGATCACCTTTTATCCACTAATACCCATGTTTCTTAACTCTTCACCCACATCCCTGACTGATGTTTTATACAAAAAAATATGTGAGTGTGATATCATCCACATGTCAACCGCGTGTCATCAGCTCGTCCGTGATTGCAGAGGGATGGCAATGGATGGCTATTGTTCCACAGGCTTACCAAAAAAGGGACTTGAAAAGGACCTCATCACTAATGGAGTGATGTCTGTGAATGCCAGGAATACACACAAAGAAATTAAATTAATAAAACGATGCTGGTAAAAACCAGCACTGGCAGCGAGCATCCAGGAGAGGCAGAGCTTCTCTAACCAGAGCTTGTGGACTCACTTCACATGCCTTCTTATTTACCATAAGTTCCTGCTACTTTATATCTAAACCAAATGTGAGCTATGTTCAAAGATACTCTGCAACTTAATTACTCCTCCAGTTTAGTATGGAGCCAGTGCTCAAATGGCTGAATTATGCCATTTGGAAAGGACAATTGCTTATTACACTTATCAGATTGTTTGTGACAGGAATGGGTTAATTTTCCTAACCTTTTCTGTTCTTGTTCCACTTGCAGGGTTGTCAAAAGGATGGATAAACGTGTTGCTATTTTCTGGTTTTGTTTCAGTGTCTATCACGAGAGTGGACCAATTTCATACCATTTGCTGCTTTCATTACTGTCTCAGGGTTGTCACAAGAATTGATAAATTTCAGACTGTTTTTCTTGTCCTCATTACAATCTTAAGGTTGTCATGAGAATGAATTGATTTTGTGCCATTTTCTGTTCTCATTACAGTCTTTGTCATGAGAATGGCTTCATTTGGGGCCATTTTTGTTCCTGTTACTTACAATCTTTTGTCACAAGAACAGGGATTATTTGATGAAAATGAGAAGACAGCATCTCAGACACTGAGATTCGGGGATAACTTGTTCTTGTGACAGAGATCATAACGAGGACAGAAAGCAGTACAGAATGTATCCATTCTCAGGATGATTTTAAAGGTTGTGATTTTATGACCCTGATTGTGCCAACAGACTTCACCAGGAGGACATTTTAGCACTTCCATTGTAGTAGCCACTACTTCATTCACGCTGCTGGTAGATTTCTCCCTGCTCAGCAAAGAAAAATTTATTTATACAGAAACTATGAGAGAAATGAGAATCTATCAATCAGATGAACAACACTGAACAATATTCAGGATAGGCTTTGGTACCCACAGGAACACACATTTCAAACTTCTTCTGGTACTTCAGGTGCTTTTCAAAGGACCTAGGTAGGAGTCATCACAATGAAGACTATCACTGAGTACAGTCATGCATTTGGGAGAGTTAAATCTACAGCAGAGATATGTTTGTGAATGTCTGGCTGGTTTGAGGTTTGCCTAAGCTGCCTGTGTAGCCAGCTTGATCTGGGAGCTCTGGGACTCTGAGTTCAAATGAAGGTAAACTAGTGACAGCAAACAAGCTCCTGCAACTCAGCTAAGAATGAGTTACTGCAAATGAAAGGGGAAGTTAGAGATCAAGGCATGTACAACATCCAGAGCCCAGAAAACCTAGAAGTAATTATTGAGTTCTTGAAGGTGATCAAAGAGAAGCAGCAGGAAATGCTAAATAAAGCAGTGACTTGCACAGCACGTGGGGAAGGGGTGGGAATGAAATAGGCATCACAATGAAATTGAAGCAGTAGACAGGGAAAATTAGAAAGTAGTTGCAGAGGAGGAATGGACAAATCTAGAGAAGCTACAGCAAGACAGAGGAGAGAATGTTAAGTCCAGCAGAAATGCTCAGGAAGCATTTGGTTTGTGCAAGGCAAAGAACCAAAGGGAAGGACAATAGAAGAAAGATAAAACTAAGGCAAAGAATTTTCACCATGATGGAGTGGACAAGAAAGTCTCAAAGAGGGCACGTGTCTGCCAGCCACATTTTTATTAATGGTAAGCAAGTGGTGACCTACTGCTTTGAAAGACCTTACATTAACTGTCTTTGGGCTCACCATCTTTCCTTTTGCAGCAACTAAGATTTTATTCCTGAGTTTAGACTCCTGGTTCCATCAGAAAAAAATGCAGGATGCATGTATGTGATTTCCTTTGTCAGGCCTCCCAAGATGAGATCCAAAACAGAAGAAATGGTAACTTAGGAGCCACTGCCATAAAGAGGATTCAAGCTGTGAAGCAGCCCGAAAGGAGACCATGCTAACTGGAATACATCACTGGAACGGCTTGGATAATCACCCTGCAAAGCTGTCTGGGAAACCATCAGAAAATCTGTCTGAAAAGAAGTGTAACTGAGCAGTGAAAGAGATCACCAGTAAAAGGAAAGTGAGGGGGATAGACATTCCCCACTGGCCAAGTAAAATAAAACAGGAATGCTGCAATAAATAGAACTGACAGATAACACCTGGTATTTTCTGGGCCAATCTCTATGAACATTTTATTGATCTTTTACATTCTGATATGCCCGTCAGAGCTTATGATCCTTTCCTTTGTCTGTCCCACACCCCTCTGCCCCCCCATTTACCATATGTACCTAATCTCACTGCTCTGTCTACCATCTGCCATTGTTTGAAGTATATGGGAATATAAGTTTAATCATAAAAATGGTGGCCCTGGCTGTGTATACTATACGAATGTTCAACTTTCACAAGATGAAGTGACCTCCAAGTGGCTTACTGCTTTTCATTAATTTCTCTGTATAATTGAACATTTTTCGGCATCTCATTTAACAAACTGTTAAGCTCCTTATTGCACAGAAGGGCCATGTGATGTGCAGGGATTCTGAAATGCTTCCCCTCATTCACAGTTCTCCTAGTAATATCTTGGGCATTATTAGTAGTTCACAAAGCCAGCACATTTTCTTTTTGATAAGTGTCCCTGTTCTGCCCTCCTTTGTCCACCTCCAAATGCCGCCTACTACTTACAAAGAATAAAACCGTGCTGCCTAACTAGCCTGATGCTTTGGATTGCTACCCCTTCTCACTCAGTTGCCTGTAAGGGGATGTACTTATATCAATGAAAGATAAATCCCAGCTAGAAATACAGGTCCCTGACAACCTAATCACTGAAACCCTGTCAAGTAACCCTTAATTTTAAAGCGAGTGGTTAATTCCCAGCAAATTGATTTATGCACTGTTTGAGGTTTGGTGAGTTGTGTTGTTCATCTGTTATTACCAGGAACTCGGCTAAGCCTATTCATTTAGACCACTGACACAACACAGTGCATCTCCCAAGAAAATTTCCTTTGTCAGCACATCTAGAATTTGCTAATTAAATCAACGATGACATTATTCACTTTCTGAAGAAAGCCACTTCTCTCTCCTGCCCCCCTTAATGCACATGTGTGTGAATAAACATGCACACACACAAGCATAGCTTTTAACTGTCAGTTGCAAATGCATTCCATCCAAAAATCTGAATTATCTTTATTAATTATTCTAGTCAAATCTAGGTAATCCGCTCACGTCAATAGACAGGTACTGTCCACATGCTTATAAACTCAGTAACCTCTAAAGTGCATGTGCATCTGTGCGTGTGTTCGCATGTGCATGTGGCAGGAGCGAGAGTCGTATGATGCTCATAAGCAACTGTGAGTCTTATTTCTGCAGAGCACACCCTCAAGTGTGAATTTCATTAAAATGACAGGGCTGGCCACCAAGTTCTTTTCCTGTCTGTGTTATTGTAGCAGAAGTGGATTCAAAATGCCAGAAAAGATAGGTCGTCCCCCAAGCCCTGTAATTATAGGTCCATAATATCACTGCAACTCTGTACTATTTAAGGTGCAGAGAATAAAAGTACATAGAAATTAACCTTTTTTGAGCATCCAGTGATTTTTCAAAGAATGCTTCTTCCCTAGAGAAGTTAAAAACTGCTTAATAAGTGACCAAAATAACCTAGCTATGTTCCAACTCCTGCTTCTGTAGGTGAATATGGAAGCCTGTGTATGAGTGTAGATATGCCTCAGCAAAGGCTCTTGGTGGTCCTTGGGATACTGTTTGCCTTGCAGGGCCAGCATAATTTGGTAGTGCGTTCTCCTGCGTGTGTAGTAGGGCTTGTAGGGCTTTTACCCCTACAATAAATCCCACATTTCCTCAACTGCCCTCTAGCATCCCTGTATATGGTCATGCTCTACAGACTGCTACAGGCTTATCACAGCTTTGGTGTTTGCAGTGCGACTGAGAAGAAAGGTACCAGTGATGCTCTATCTATCTGCAGCAAAAAATGGTATGTTTGAGTTGTGAATGCACAGCCTGTGATATTACTTTGCCTCTGTGATGGGTGCATTATCCCTCATCACCAGACCACGGCATGTCTACCCTTCCAAGGTAAAAACCAAGATGACAAGGAAATAAGAAATTGTTAAAAAATGAAACAGCTCTATCACTCTGATCTGCACATAAACCAGTGTGGAATCTTACCACCATTACCCTCAACCACTAACCTCGGGATAGCAGCTCTCTTTTTATCCTTCTGAAGAGTCAACTAAAACTAAATCTCATTTTTCAAGAGAAACTGACCCTCAGTAGGCCTCAGGAAAACAAAATCCAAAAGAAACACATAGACGCCATGCCATAACTTTCCTTTTCAAAGCCAGGTTGCCCTGCACACAGTCTTACTGTATACCTACAGTCTTCTTGCTGGCAAAAACTTTCCAGTATCACTATTTATGATTGCCCCGTATATGTCACTATTGAGGCATAAGTGGTGCATACTACCATCCCTTCCAAGCAGGTCTTGAGGTAACACCTCCTTAATCAAATCCAAAGTATCCTTGATTTTTTTTCATTCTATTTAATTCTGTTTATTGAAGCCATTTAATACCCTTGTTTAGTCAAATACAGTCCTGATGTATGTTCTTGGCCTGCTGTGGAAAGGTTACAGCATTTCATGCTTTCATTCTTCATATCTGAAGCAGCCGTGCAGTTTTTCCACCAACTCATTGCTTGCTAATGAACTTTTTTTTTCTTAAGCAGCCTGTCACTTTGTTTAATGTTGCAAAATAAGGCAGTCTTTAAGTGGGATCTGATTTTGCTAAGAGATGTCTAAACTTAAGTGAGATAATGGATGTAACAAAATACCACCAAATATGACAGCTTTGTTCTGCCAATGTAATTTGCTGATTCTGGAAACCAAACGCAGAACAGTCTGTGCCAGTCTTAGAAAAGAGGCTTGTTTGACAGATATAGACCTGCTTAAATATCAGCATACACTACATTAAATAGCAGACTTCTGCATTCATTTGTGGGTTTTAGTCACTTGTCATAACAAGGGGTTTTTATTTTATTTAAAATGCCTCATTGTTCCTATCACTCCGGTGCCCAAGTGCAGTTGGCTGATTTTCCCCCACCCCCACTGAAAGCAGAAGGTGATGGTACTTGGAGAAACCAAACTCCTCTAATTATAACAGTGTTAAAAATGATAACTACTTTTTCATTAATTTCAGAAGAAAAAAGATTGCTGTGTGCTGTGTTTTAGAGAAACCTTGGGCTGCACTTGGTCATGTCCTTTGCACACGTGAAAAAAAAGGTAATATGATTGGTAAGAAAGCTCCAGGAGTACAAAGCATTCAGCTACTGCTGGTTTTCTCTTGCTGCCCATGTGCCATAAAGAGATGCCCTTAGGACCGTAAGACAGAGCCATCAGTATT
>JAVHNF010031003.1:0-15288 GCA_034783455.1 Micropsitta finschii | reverse complement strand
TTATCAGAGGGAATCTGAGTCATTAAGACTGAAGGATGTAAGGACAGGAAGGATTTCAGAAAATATAACCTCTCCTTTCTTAATTAAAACACCCACGTGTTTACTTTAATTAAGTTTTGTTCAACACATAGCTATATAAACTATTAGTCCCCAAAACATGTTTTAGTCTTCATTTATGCTTTCTACTCTCCAAAAACTCAGAGTTGGTTGTGACTACAGACCACTTAGCAAATACAAGGGTTTTGGTTACTGCTACCTTTCCAGTTTAGCATTTCCAGCATGACTCCCAGGGGATGACAGGAGTGCTCTTCCAACCCACCCCAGGGTCTTCAACTTCAGCATCGGGAAGTGGCCAACCAAGATGTACATCTGCATTGAAGGCATCAGGGGTTCAGGTCAATGGTATTTCACTCATACTTGAAGAGCAGAATCAGGGCAATTGGAACACTTTGCAACTGGGTACTTCTTGGGTTTGGCATAGATATTCAGAAAGATTAACAGAATAAAATTGAACTATCTTCTTACTTTGGTGCCTCTTGTGCTTCAATGTGGTACAGAACTGGCTGGGAAATTTTCACAGATGTTGGAAAAGGGTGGTGGGTAACCGCAAAGGGTTGTCAAAGACCTCTCTTCTAGTCACCTTAACCTAATTTTTGCATTACACTTGCCAGTCTGACCTCAACACAGAGCAGGAATAGATGATCAAGGTTACTTTGCAGTAGTGCAAACACTGTAGTTTGTCACAAACATAAAGTAAGGTGACCCCTGAGATTGTAGGGCTGCAATTCAAAGACTCTCCTGTTTGTCCTAGTTAATGAGGAATAAAATATATTAGTCTGTAATGGAGAGAATTTTGGTAACCTTCCTTTGGGTGATACCCAGACTGAATGTCCTTTAGCAGTTCAGTAAAAAAAGGCTTATAAACATGTTTTTTCTAAGCCTGTGTACACAATAGGGGAAATCACATAATAGAAGTGGATTATTCAGATAAATGTTTTGCTGAAAACTTGATAAAAAGGTTTTGGTCCCATGGCAGAAAGCTTAGTTACAAAAAGAAGAGGAAAAAAGGCTGCTCACCACTTACAGCCCCTTATCTCACAGATCATATCAAGTCTTCATTTCAGCCCTCCCAGCAATGAAAGCAGGAAGGAAGAACTTCACAGGCGCAATTACACCCCACAACTTTTTATCCTTAGCCTGAAAGGATGTCTCGCTCGGGGGGACTCCTGAGCAGTTTCATTCAGCAGTGGCAAAAATAATTGCCATTATTAGCAATGCAGACAATTTTCCAGCTGGGAGGGAGTTCCCTTTGACAAGGAGTGTGGTAACCAGACCTGCATCATGCAGCACGCACACACATCCCTACAAAGGAGGCAGGATGTTTCCCCTCACCTTTGCTTTCTTGCAATTGAGCCCGATTTTCACAGGGAGCCCAGCACTCCTGCCTCCAAACTATCCCTGACCCATCCCGTGGAGCCCAATTGGCATGGGTTATGAGCTATTTCTACAGCTGGCTGCAATCTTCATTGAATAAACGAAGCAGATACCCTTTTTAATGAATGAAACACATTCGCTTTTATTATAGTGTCTCAGGCAAAAAAATGGGGGCGGAGAGAGTTCTAATAATTCAGGTATGATTAAAAAGAGAATATTTACTGGCTTGTAGGCCTTGGGGAGAAAAAAAACAACACGGCAGCACAGTTTCTATATACATCCCTAGGGAAAAGTTCAAGAAATAAGAAAATGCATATAACCATTGTTTGTGTGCATTATGCAAGCTTTAAAAAAAATAGATAGGGCTGAGTTTCAGAGTATCAGGAAAAGTATTTGGGCTGCATTTAAGTGAGAAGGATTAGTTTGCATGATGTTGATTTATAAATGGCAACAACCAATCCCTTATATTCTCTCCTGCAGTCATCTCTCCTGCACAGTAATTCCCAGTGTTCCCTTTTGAAAGCCCTTGATACTCAGTTAGCCCCGAGGTATAATGTTTGATAATATAACTACTGCTTCTGTCACTGCGTTTTGTACAAACGCATTATATGTGGCCCAGAATGGTAAAGATTTATGTATGGGTATGGAAAATAAAAATCAGCATTGATTAAAAGCCCCAGATAGACCATCCAATCCCGCCCAGAGAACATCAGTTATTTTGCATTTTGACGTGGCGATTGATAACTCATAAATGCAAGCAGGAATGACAAATGCGGATGGAAACTGGCTTTGACAAAAACGATAACAGTATCAGTCTCGAGGGGCGATGGAGGTATAAGCAGGAGCTGTTTAAAATATTTAATCATTTTATGAAGGCTGCAAGATGTTGTTTGACCCTGAAGGAGTGTGAATGTCACATGGATCAGAAATTGCCAAGTCTTTGAAGTGAAATAAAAAAAATGGTGTTATTATAGATCCTTCTTGACATCCTATCATTTTTGTATAGGATTAAAAATATGTATACAAAGCTCTAGATAAAGGACTCCAGCAAAAGATGTCTTGGTTGAAGGGGAAAAAAAAGTAAAGACATACTGTTGTGAATTTTTACTTCAAAATCCCAAAGCATCTCTTTTATATTCTTCTGGAATGGCATGAATAGAACCAGCAGCCCCCTAGTAAAAAGACTCCTTTGGTTTTTAACTACAGGGTAAATTGCGCTTTACTTTTGTTACCTTGGGTCTGACTTTTTGGTCTTCAAAGAAGATCTTTTTTTTGCCTCCCCTTGTACTTAACTGAGCGCCGGGTATTGTGTGTGGATGTATGTAAGTGTATCCATATGACCCCTGGCTGTAAGACTACGTTAAACATATTTATTTTATTCTATACATGCACAAAGGTATGCAGCATGTAAGGTGTGGGATTTTTTTTTTATGGAAAAAGGAGGAACTGGCAACTCAGCAGTGAATTGATGCATTTAATTCTTATCTACATTTGTGTTTTCTAATTTTCCAGGTCTTCCAGAAGACCTGGTATCTAACCAGTCAAGAAAAAGTACCAAAGCCACAAGTAAATTCTGAGTGAATATTCCCATATGAATGAGGATTAGTTTATGTTTCACTGTGGTATATCAGAAGATGAAATATTACACTGTATATTTTCTCTTTATCTGGTGTATTTCTTCCTTCCCTCCCTCTTCCGTACCCTCCTCTCCCTCTTAAGTCACCAGTTTTTGCTTTATTTTATTATTTGAATTTTGTTTAGTCAGGGGCATGTGGGTGTTCAGAAGGACATTTATTTCAAGGGGGGATTTCTGAAAACCGTGGTTCTTTTAGGGTCTGGTTTTGTCTTGTCCTTGAAATATGCTTTTTCTTTTCTCTCCAGTTTGGCCTGTTCCATATATTTCTTCAGAGCAATTAATCATTTAGACTCAACATATAATTTGTTTATTCAGTAGTTATATATATGCAACCTTTCTTTTCTTCCCTCCCATTAAAGATTTTGCGTTCCTATCACAGAGGTTTTCATCAAACCTCTGTTTTATGCCTTTTCCCTAATATTCACTGCCAGAAGCGTGCAAAGATCTCTCTTGCTTTGTACTAAGTTACCCTCGCCCTGCCCAAACCACTAGGAAATTAAACATATTCGACTTCACAACAGACCCCTCACGATACAGTTCGGTCACAGCTCTTTGTGTATCCTGCACGAGCTGATCCTTTTATTTGCTTAGGATAGCACAGATGCTTTGTTCCTCGCTGTAGAAGGGATTCTGCCTATTCTCATTTACATGTCCCATTGATTTCAGCTAAGTACATACAGTACATGGTATTGCAGCGAAGACCGTTGGAAATATCTCTGTTATTGCAGTACAGTGCACACTCTGCAGCAAATCTGCACCACAATAAACATCTTCCTGCAGCATCTAGAGATCCTCAAACAGCAGCAGGAGGGAAATGCCTGATGGTGTCCTGAGTGATGCGTTACATTTGACTGTCACTACTGGTCTGCCTGCTGGAGCTGTTCAATCCCAGTTGTTTATTAAAGAAATTTCAGGGTCTTTTCTTTTTTTTTTTTTCCTCTCATTCTTATGAATTCCACACCTTTTCCTCCTCTGTTCACAAAAGAGCTCCTCTCTGAAGTCTGAATGACAAGCAGAACTTCGTGATCTTAACATAGATCCTTACAAAACACAGCTTTTGAAACTTCCACAGGAATATTTCATGTTGACAGACAATGACAGAAAGGACATATGCTTTTGCTGCCATTTTGCTTGCACGCCTTTCCCCAGTATGTCCCACTCATTTCCAGGACTGCTGATTTTAATTTGTCGCATTTCCTGGAAACAACAGAGGAGCACTCCTTTCAGGAGGGACTGAATTTATGCCACAACATTTGCCTTTATTTTAAGCTAATATAATTCCTCCCTGCCTTCCCCTCACACACACCCTTGTCATTGCAAGAGGGGCTGTCTCTCTAATGACACAGGTAGATGTGGTACTTGCCAAAGGGAGCAAAAATATTAGGAGCAGAAAAATGTTTACTGACATTTCACTACGTGAGTGGCTTCCCGGTGGCATGGGGAGCGCTCTCTCCAGCAGCAAAATCCTCATGCCAGGTCCTTGCTGCAGACATGGTATTTCCCATTCATACCAATACACAGGAGGGCTTTGTGAATGTCACCTCCAGGTTCAAGCCCATTCCCAGCTGCGGTTGCAGGCAGTGGTGGGTCAGCTCCCCTCTCTGAAGAGAGAGCAAATCCCAGCCATCAAGGAGATAATTTTGGCTCACCTGAATCACTCATAGCTCCTACTCTGGTCAGATGTGTGTACTTTTAAAATACAAGCACAAATTAAAACCGTGCATAGGCAAACTCTTCTCTATAGCCGTAGCCTCCAAGTTAGATATCTAGCTGCTTTAAATTGGAACCATAAGTCATCGAACCGTCAAAATAAATGCTGGTCAGAAAGTAGCAGTCAATTTTATAAACTGGATCCATTAAACGGGCCTTGCATGCATTTAGATATCTCTGCATCCACCACAAATGAGAAATTTTTGTGCCTACAGTATGGAAGCTAATTCTATTGTTGACCTTTCCACAGTCATCCTACCTTCCCTGCCTGCCTTCTCTCAGAGCCTGTCGTCACACCAGAGTGGGAATGCAGTTTGGGTTGACAGTTTTGTTCGCCTCAAGATGAAAATTTAGGTAAACTGCAACACTCATGAATTTATGATGAAACTGTGCTCCTCACCAATATTTATTTTCTGTTTTTAAAGAGTCATTTGTTAAAATTTTACTTTGATGGTTTTGAATCTTAACAGCTAAGGAATGACAAGTTTCCCTTGAAGGTACTTCTTATTTCAGGACCAAATCTTAAACAGAGAATGATTAAAAGTGAAAGATAATGAAAATGAAATGTTTTGTTTAAGTCCTGATGAAATTTCATGATGAAGGATTTTCATATCAGCAGAAAAATTGAAAAGTGAATTAATTTAGGGTAGACCAAATTGATCTGCTTTTGTAACTTCTCCATAACCTGCCAGTAACTTGTAATGGTCATTTTCCTTACAGTTCTGCTCCCCAAAACTCTAACTCCTTTTCCTCCCTGGGGATTGCTTTCATGCCACTCTTTAAACCTGTTTGTTTGCCTCTTGATTTATTGCTCCCTCAACTAATTCAATAGGATGTTCTTTTGGAAACCTCTTCAGTATAAATTCAATACATAGGAAAAGGGAGGCAGTGTTCAAGGCCAGGCTGGACAGGACCTTGAGCACCTTGGTCTAGTGGAAGGTGTCCTTGCCCATGGCAGGGGTTTGGAACTAGATAAGCTTAAGATCCTTTCCAATCCAAACCATTCAATGATTTTGTGATTCTTTGAAAACACTTTACACCATTTTGGGAGACTGGAGGATTGTCCTGGTAGCTTGGTGCAATGGTTGTGCCATACATATCCTTATTAAAACTAAGCTTCTTGTGCCAGATCATCTACTGCCTTCTGTGCTCTGTGTAGATCTGCTGAGGCTGCATCATAGAAACCAAACAGACAGAGTTCGGTCAGTGCATTTAATTCACCCTTGTTTCTTTGACTATCATTTGTTTATCAGGCAAAGACTGGTCTAGACCTTAATCAAAATGAAGAAAATGAAATTCCCACTAATTAGGGAGATCTCAGCACTTGGTAGATCTTTTCAAAGATGAAGAGGTTAATCATTTGCAGTCAGACGGTAAGAAATGAACCTCTTGTCTCTTCCTTCATCCTCTGTGCAGTTCCTCCATTTCAACATCCTTGTTACTAAATCTGAGACAATGTGTAATTATACAGAAGGAAATCTCTCTGGGGTATAGCTGAAGTTGCTTAAATTGTGCTGATTTACAAAGATGAAGGATTTTTATTTTTTTCCCCCAACTAGAAAAAAAAATTACCTTTTTTTCATAATAGCAAACAACCTCCTGCAAAGTCAACTCCTTTTCTGAAAGTCATTGCTAGTTTTATAATTTCTGAGTCATTAGATAACAGATAGAACTCCACACTTAGTGGTTTCAAATGTTTATGGTCTGCAATTCATTCTTAATGAGCTCTCTCCATGTCTTTATTCTTCTTCACACCCTCCTGCTGGGAAATGTCTTACTCTGCCTTGGCTTTTGTTAATGATTCCACAATCATTTCAGAGCCATTTCTTCTGCCTTATGTAATTCTGACACTGCATAAGAGCCTGGCTCTGCAGCCTCACAGTTGGAAATGTAACCTTTAATGTATTAATTTCTCTTGCTCAAAACAATTTAACCTCTGTCTTGGTTTTGTGATTGCTAAGTGTTCCAATTAAATGCCTCTTTCATTTTTTGTCCTGGAGGGCTTGATCTTACCAGTATTATGTTTAACATACCCTACCTAGCAAATGATGAGCACTCCAGGGTCCCCTCAAGTGTTCTTTATCAATCCATTATCTATCTCATGAGTGTCTGTCACATTTTCAAAACAACAACAACAGAAGAGATTAATTAAACTAGTTTTAAACACTAAATAACAAAACCTACTACAAGTGGAAACAAATAATTACAAAGCAGGAGAAGGACTAATCCAGGAGGAATAAATGCTCTTCCCCTCAACCCCCCTGATCAATAATAACCCGTGAATGCTATTTAAATGCTGAATCTTCCACATCAGGATGCAGCCAGGATCAGGAGTTGAAAGAACGTGAAAATTAATCACAGTAACAAAAAGTCTCTGTGCGCTTGTCTTTTTTTATTTCACCACCTGGCACTTAACAAAAAACATGCCCAGCAAGTTCTGAGGACTGCTGGGGAGGTTTCGCTCCAGCATCCAGAGAGAAAACATCTTTCGGAGCACAAAAAGGGAGTGGGAGCAGGGGGAAGGTGGAAGGATTGGAAAAATATCCGCAGGCGGGTCACTACCCTGGCGCTATCATTAGCAAATAGTATCAGAACAAGTCAGCTGCTGCCTGCTTCAGTGGCAAAATTCCACATTTTCTCTGTTTTCTTCTAATGCCTTTTTGCACAAAGTCAAACTTATTTTGACCATCAGTCTTACCACATCAGTTATTAAGGGGTTTGTTATAAAGTAACTGAAAGAGCTGTAGAATAAGGTTTCAGGCAAGCTTGTGCCTGTTTATTCCTGACTAATATCCAAGTGCTGCCTGCATTTACCTGGAATCAAAATACTGTGCAAACACCTCAAAAGCAGAGGTAGCAGAAGCAGTGAACTGTTTTGTGTTGCAGGTGCTGAGGGCCATGTTCAGACTGCCTACTGGTTGTGGATAACTAGTGCTATCACGGCTGCCATGTCCAAATTGCAGACAGCAGTGAGCACTTGAGGTCACCTGCCACTCCCCCAGTCCCTCCATAGGAAGGCAAATGAAGTAACAGTAAGTAAAGTTTAATCTGGGCATCTGAGGCAGAGGGGATACAGCTCACTGTCACTGGCGCTGCTTGCTGATGCTTGCAGCTGTAATTCCCGTACTTCTCAAGCAAATGGAATTGTTGCTAGCGTGCCATGTTTTACAGGCATTGTCTGAAATCAGGAAAGGGAGCAAGTCATAATGAACGAGTTCAAGGCTAATGCCAAGCAGTTGGTTATGATTTCTTTTCTAGCCAGCCATCCTCAGGGGCAGTTCAGTGGCAGCCTTGTGAGAACCACACCTCAAGCGCAGGTTGTCCTCCTTGCTCTTTCATAAGCAGTTTCTGGAGTCCAGAGGCAGCAGAAATAGCTTTGGTGTGTTTCTGGACATTAGAGCCAAAAGTGTTCCTTTCTCTGTGCAGCCTTTCCTGCCTCATGTAAGCAGCTGGTCTGGGCTGAGAGTGGTTCTGGCTTTCTGATTTCCACCTCTTGCTTGCAAACTCCCGAATCTGCACTTGGGGACACCTGCTTTAACTCTTCACTTTCCACAGTGGGGTGCTGGCCTGAGAGCTCTATAGACCATGGCAGGCAAGGCCTTGCACTTTGCTGTGCATTCGCCCATCTCTTCCTCCCTGTCTCCTGCAATCTTTCAGTTGTGCTCACAGCACTGCTTTCCCTACTACAGAAGCTGGTGACTTAAAGCTTTTCCTTTAGCTTCTGTTTTCACATTTCACCTCTTCCTTTTAGTGGGACCAGATAAGGACAGGTTCATCTCTGAAGGATCAATTCTCATTCTGCAAAACCCTGCAGCTTCCAAGATCTAGGAGAGCTCCAAGCATTTACCAGTGGCATGGAGTCCATCAGAGTTTGTCCTGAATTCCTTTATATTTTGGGGGTACTTCTGCCATGATGGTACTCCAACAAGCTTTACTGCAATGCCCTTAAGTTTCTTGGGGTGCTTATGTGCTAAAGATGGGCTGGTTGCTGAATGCCTATGGCTCTACTATTGCGTGGCAGCTGTGCTCTCAGAGTCACAAAGGGCAGCTTTTAGTTGCTTAGACATGGGAAGCACCTGCAGTTAGAGATGCCCTAAGCATCCACATAGTAACTGAGGGATATGACAAAGGACCTATGGGAGACCAGACCTGGCAGCTGAGGGACGAAGCAGGATGCCCAAGGTATCTCAGATGGCCCTAGATACTCTGGTTTAGGTAAACAAGCTGTGCCTAAAGTATCAGGACCTTTTTAAAGTAATGATGAAACTTTGTCTGTGCAGGGCAGCCATAATGGCAGTAAAAAACAGAGCCACTGCTGCAAGCTGGGAGGATGGCATTGCTCCCTAGAAGTCAATATTTACATGAGACTGCCACACAGGTGTGCAGATCTTCCTCATCCCCAGACTAATGAAGAGCCAAAGGAAGCAGGTCAATGTTTGTAATGTTGAGCTCTCCCCTATTGCTTTATGTCCACATTTCCACATAGTAAGAGACCTTTCCATCAGTAATGAGATCTCAGCATCCTTTTCAATTGCACTGTGGCCACAGAAATCTGTTGAATAAATGCATTTTTATTTTCAAACTTGCAATTTTTACCTGTATTTATCACAACAGCTTCCGCAGTCACAGCCATGAGGCTTGTTTTTCTTAATTATCTCCTACAACATCATCTCACTTACCTCACCTCTTGCTTAAAAAGCGAAACCCTGTCTGCTCACAGACCGCAGCACTTCAGGAAGAGATTGCTAATTTGTAGACTGACATTTTACACTTATGGATGTTACTCATTGGGAAGGTAAACCCGTAGTGTGCAATCTTTGGTAAACTGAAATTACAAATGTTGCTCTCTTACAACAAGAACATGTTATTTACTGCCAAAAAACATGTTTAAGAGCGCACTGGAAATCTTGTAGGAAGAGGTATGACTCAAGGAAGACTTTTGAGATGGGTTTCATTGGATGACATGCCCTTCAGCAGGGGCCTTCTTGCTAAATTCTGTATCCACACATCCCTTGGCACAACAGAACCCTGCTCCCAACTGGAATCTCCGTGCGCTAGGTAGAAGAAATATTAATTCAGAGTAAGTCATGCAGCTAGTTCAGGCAAAAGTCATACATTAGAAGTTACACTGAAACAATTATTTGCCAGCGGTTTGGAAATCGACACTTGTTTAAAATATATTGATAATAATTTAAACTCTTCATTACGATCATTTAAACCATTAATTTTTTTCTCTCTGTAACATCGCCTACTATGAGAAGTAAATTAGATGAGCTCTTGAGGAGTCCTCTAACTTTGGAGGGGTTTTATGATTCTGTGAGAATATACCAGCTATATTTCATTTCTCTTGAGGATTCTACTCTTGAGAAAATGGTTAAAAATTTTCCAACATAATTGGGCTTTCACTGGAAAATTAGGAGTTCATTTAAATAATTTATTTCACACAAAGTGTCTTTTTATGTAGAAATTTTCAACTTTACATTGTAAATGCAAGAACTTCAAACCTGAGAACTTCAATTTCCAACACAAACTAAAACCATTTAGTTTAACAATTGAACATCTTTGGAAAAATCCTGTCCATTTTTCATTTTAAATGAAAGAAAAGCAAAATATATATGGGCAAAATGCTATTTTCTAATAGTTCTAGAGCTGACCTCTCCAGTGAAGTTAATGGACCAGATCATAAGGTATTTATTCAGCATTCTCTTGGGAATTTTTCTGGTTTTACACATGCAAATGCCAAGTATCCGAATATTAAGTGTATGAACCTCTGAATATGTCTTTCTGAAAACAGTAGTTGCTCAACATTTATCAGTCTATGTAACAGATTTCTTCACCCATGGCTGACTATCACCAAATGATGAATGCTCATGTAGAGTTTTTCAAGCTGTGGGATGGAATAATACTGTAAGGAACATTTCTTTTTTTTGTGAAACAATCTTCTCGCAGAACTATGCTAAAGCTGAGCTGCTCATTCTATGTACAAGAGGTACCGCACAGGCGATATTTCTGCTTTTGCTGATCCTGCAAGAAAGACAAGCAAAATGGCTCTCCTGGGTTAGTATCTGTCCAAAAGCAGCAGGGAATGTAAGGATAGGTCTCCTGTGCTTTGAGAAAGGAAGTTTCTGCTGGAGCTTGTACGCTGCAGTGAAAGTTAATTAAGAGTCCAAAATCAACTTAGAAAATTAATAGAGGGATTTTTTTAAAGCTTAGCTCTGCAGAAAAATCTCTGATCTATCTGCAAGAATTTGGACGAGAAAAGAATACACAGGCACAAGATATAATAACTTCAATAAAACTGTTACTGCCCAACAGTTACCAAGACTGAGATAGGTACTTATCACAACGGATTAGTATGTGCAGATAGCATTGACAAGAAGTTGCAGTATAGAAACCCAAGTGTGTATGCAACACAAAAGCAAATTCTGTGGAAATTCAGTCTTCTCTGCTAGCTGTATGCATTTAAATTGGATTTTCTAATGGTTACATGCTAAAAATGAAAACAACTGCCCAGCTGCTGAGGAGCACTGGTAGAAGGGTGCTCTGTAGAAGTAATGATGGAGAACTTTGTATTTGTCACCTACAGATTAACTACTGTCAAAGAGCCACACAAAGCCAACTTGTATTCGTGCAGCAATAGGCTGCGTAAGTGGAACCATGGACCACAAAGTCATTTTCCACACTGCTGTTCACTCCAGACTGTGTTGGACTCTCAAGCAAGGGATGATGGGTGCCTGCTGGGAGGCACCCCATGCACATCACAGCTCCATCCCCACTTTTTCCCAGTTCCCCTCCAACAATGAGTTTCCAAACAAGGAAGACCAGATCAGTTGCCATGACAGAAAAGGGGAAGGCCCTACCCACTAAAGCAACACTACTAAAAAGATATTGTAGATTGACTGCTTTACTAAAAAAAAAACAAACAGCTAAATAAAAGATCCAATTCTGTGGATCTCCTACGTAGCTCTTTCTCAACCAGAAGACCCCACCATGTCTATCAATGTGTGACCATATTCTAAAGTCTGTCTGTATGGTGCTGTGTTGAAGGCTTTGTCTGATGTGCTCCTCTGGGCACATGGCAACATTTGTGTGATAATAATGGTGTTTACTTGCAGAAAATTCACAGAATTGTATAACACATGCCGTTGGGTTCAACATTTTCCCTACTTTCAGTACTTAACAGGGAGTATTTAAGATCATATCAAAAAGTTGCTAAAGAAAGTTTGAAATAAGTAGATGTTGTAGTCTGGCAACCAATTTCAGTCTTCTTGTGCAGTGATAGATTTCATGATTTATAAATCAGTGGCATGAACAAAGCAAGAACCAAACAAAACTACCCATTTCAAAAGTGTAAAGACAGTTAACCTTTAAACAGATGGATAATTCCAGACAGCAGTCTAAAATTAATAGAGCCTAAACTGTAGGTCTCAAAGCTGCAGAATACATCTTGGGAGACCATGTTTTCGAGATCATCATAAATCAATTTTTTTCTTATCAGTCCCTTATGCATAAATCGACTACAAGGCCTCCTAGGTTATGAATATGTATGTCATGACATGACAACTGATCCAATACTCTGGTATCAAAAGTCCTGTGATCTTACTGCTTATACCAAACCATCAGCTTCTTGATGCTATATAGAAATAGTCACAACAGCATGAAGGCTGGTCTGAAAAAAGGTAAGATGAGGAGATTTTCTGCATAGAGCATTTTAGCAAATGGAAGTGTAGAATCTCTTAAGAAACCTCATTTCCATCTTTGCATTATTTGCAGTTCTTTTCCTTGTGACTTTTCAGAGACAGTTTAGTTTCCCCAACTAAAATCTTTCAACATTAGGAAGAAGCACGAGGCAAACTGTGAACTACTAGGAACCTGATGGCTTTTTATGTCTTCATGAATGCACATGCCCTACCCGTACATAGTAACAAAGCTGACCAAGCTCCAGGATAGTATAAACGTGCATCCCATAAACACATGCTTATGCTTACCAGCAACAAAAATTACTAGAAAACATGTTGTTTTGTTTTGCCTTAAAAAAAAAAAAATTGAAAACATATTTCATAACAGGATATACTTATAAATATGGGATGTGATCAAAAAGCAAATGAGAATGAGGGTTGGGGTGGAAGTGAAGCTCAAAGAGGGATGTTACATAGCTGCCAGGCTCAGATATGCCAGTCCCCGGAAAACACTTTCATTAGCAATAGGGAAGATGCTGGCTGTGGAATAAACATGAAACTTGATCTCATGATCTCTTGCCTTGATACCACACAGACCGCTGCTAATTATGAAGCTGCCTGACAAGCAAATAGTGCTCCATATTTATAACAACAGGCGAAATCAGCCAATTTGTCATTTTAATGCCTGATACAACTTTGAATTTTTCATAAAGGCAGCAAGGAAATGAGGACCAGAGTTTCCAGTTAAAAAAACAGAGGGAACATATTTCTCTGGATTCCCAAAGGTTTTTGTATTTTTCCCCTCATCCCACAATGCTCTTTCACTCTGATCTCTGCAGAGATTACTTTTGGGGCTCCTTTAATCACACAGACATGGAAGTTCTTATTCACTAACAGCCAGGCAGGGCAGCCCAGTGAAACTAGTCTGCAACACAACCAGTAGAAAGCCACGATGAACTGTTATCAGCTGGAATTTAGTCCTCGCTTTCATATGCTCCCATCCTAGGTAGACAAGTGGACTTTATGTGAACAAAGGCAAATGTAAAGACATGGAACATAAATATAAAGACATATTTGAATATTAAACAAATGGGTATCAGCCAGCAACAAATGGGAGGCATTCAGTCCTCCTTGATCTCACAGAAACACGGGCAGCATGCACAGAAGCAGTGCAATGCTAGAGGTGACTTGCTCACTGTACACACAAAAAATTTATTTGAACAGACATATGCTGAACAGAATATACAACGTAAAGCTTCTAAGCTATATGTGACCCACTTTTGCAGATATCTACAGACTGCGAGCGTTCGGTATCACATTAACTTAAACGCCATTAAGTTTTGGCCCTGTATCATCTTTATTTTTTATAGATACATAATTATTGAGAAGAGGCTGTTAGCTTTTTATAGACTTTAAATATAGTCTATCAGTTCTCTCTATCCCACTTTGGTTTAGGATTCACCAGCAGAACAATTGTGTTGCTGCCATGTTGCTCTACTTTACCAAAAAATGAGCTTCTGCTTCATGGAGTGAGGACAGAGACATCCACTGTAACCTCTTAGGTGTACAGGCGCTGGGTATACACAGCGATTGACACTGCCTCATCGCAGGCGAGGCATGGGCATAGCCAACCCTTTAATTTAAGAAAGCTTGGCGCCTACTTTTAATGCATGTTATAACCTCAGTAGTTCTGCAACATCATAAAAATAATAAAGAGCAATGTCCCATGTCTAGAAACAGAAATGATTTCTATTGGAATTTATGTATTCAGTGTAATTAATTCCTATTTTAAGCCTTTTTTAAGCAAGAAGCAGTCACTCAGTTCCAACAGAAGATATTTAAAATGTTTTTACTTTTGAAAAAAAAAAAAAGAAAAGAAAGAAAAAAGTGAATTTGCTGTTTCATCTGATGATGGGATGGAGCAGAACTTTTCAGAGTGATAAAGCACATTTTAACCCATTGTTTTATTTGGAGAGCCTGAAAGAGAAACTCAGCATGATCTTTCACATGTTCAAAAGGTAAAACAGGATACCAGCTACTCTCTGTTATTTTTCCTTTTCCCACAAGACAGTGAACATGTACATTTACTATGTACTGTGCATGGAGAGGCTTACTTGCCATTTCTGTCTCGATATGTCCACAAAATTCTTCTTGGGGGAAAAAAAACAGTACAACGGGTACTTACAGAATAACTAAGTATTTTAGATGCTACTTTGAACAAAAGCTATATTTGACTTGCCACCACCTCCCCAGAACTATTATTTTTCCTGCTGGGTTTAGTAGCTGAAATACCTCAGTGTTTTCACTGAGCATTACCATCTTTACAATAGAAAGAAAGCCCTACGGGAGTCTCATTTGATTTCACTGCACTGTTTATAAATTAACAAGAAATGGGCACTGGTCTGAATGACAGAAACAAAGAGAAGATACATACACGCTGGGAATTCAGTAATGGCAAAACCAAAACAATCTGTGATGATAAACAAATCCTTGACCAGAGACCGCTGGTTCAGCCAAGGCCTCTGTATCCAAGCTGCAAGGAGGGGTTACAACATGGTCTTTAAAACCTCAGCACTGCTACAGACGATGACTGAGGTTAAGTCTTGCTGATGAAATCCCAGTTCACTGACTGTACTTTTTATTGCTTTCTGTGGAAGTGACTGGAAGCAGTAGTGAGCTGTAACTTCAAAGTACTGCATTCTCACTGGTTTTGTAATGCTGTATTTTAACCTTTTAATCAGTGTTGCAGTAGCAATCACAGAATCACAGAATCACAGAATCCCAAGGGTTGGAAGGGACCTCAAAAGATCATCTAGTCCAACCCCCCTG
>JAVHNF010031000.1:2060-14467 GCA_034783455.1 Micropsitta finschii | reverse complement strand
ATCTCCCAAACACTCTTGCTGTGCACCAAAAGTGATGGGGTACTTGAGAATATAACTGGTAAGCAGTTACTTAGATTAATGAGCGGGATGTCTGCAGTCCATAAAGAGCACCAACAATCACTCAGACACCTGAGATGCTGCATAGTGAAGATATTCAGGCAAAAAAAAAATAAAAATAAAATATAGTGTTAAAAATACATAGCATTTTTGTCAATAAATAAAGCTTGAGTCACACTGATTGTGTTCATTAACTAATTAAGAAAGGAGATTACAAGAGAGTGGGAGATGCATCACTAGATATATAATCACTAGGAATACACACAGTAAATTGAATGAGAAACCGATTAAATTGATATAAAAGGGGATTGTGAACTGGATTTTGACCTCACAGTATGTTGCCTGGCTGTCTCTATGCAGTGTTGCATTTACTAAGTACTATTCTGCCTCAGTAAAGGGATCAGGAAGAGCAAAAACCATCCTAAAACACTGTACTTCGAGCTAACTGAGTGACCCTGTGTTTGGTCTTTTGTTATGAAGATTTGTTCCGGGAACTGCAGAGGAAAATGAAGGGTCTAACCCTCATTCCCAGATCAGTTCAGGCTCAACTAAGTGACTTTTCTGCCTTTGCAATTTCTATATATTTTGATAGAGGGTAAGTAGTTAATGCCTTTAATTATCTGCAACCAAAATAACATGGCATTTTGATATGAACAACTTGTGATGGCAGGTAAATGCACAGGACTTTGTAAAGCTGACAGTCTCTCTCTAGGTAGCAGCTGCTCTTGATGGAAGGTCCCTGAACTGCTCAAGGTGTGTTTGAAATATTAAACAAGAAATGGTTGTTTTGTTTTCTGGCTAACTCCAGCTTGAGCATTAGGTCATGTCAAAATCAAAGTGTATTTGTTAATGATCAGTGCTAGCTGTGATGCTGAGCATCAAGGGATGAAATGTAAAAAGAGGGATTAATACTAGATCGGTATATCTTCTAGATGCTGGGAAAAGAAAGATAAGAAATTCCCAGGGAGTGGCAGTGGTTATGTCCCATACTCACTTGTCAGTGTATCTCACACAAAAAGCAGAAACAAAATTAAGTCTTTGACACTGAACACACAATCTAGCTTCCATGCTTGCAAAGCAACTATTAATTGCCATATCTAGTAGGACTTCAAAACATTACTGAAACTGTGAAATGTGTCCATTTGAGGTTATTTTCCTTAATTGACTACTGCTTTATTTCATCCAACAGCTTTTCAAATGACACAAAGACAAGTTCTGGACAATTAAATAAATATACATAAACCAGTTCCCACTATTTCTCTATTCCACTGTTCCAAAAGGCAGAGGAAAAAAAAAAAAAAAACAAACCAACACCCAAACTTTAGCAAATCCTTATTTTCCTTGTGTTGTACGACTAATTCAATATTAAGCACATACCTCAACCCTTGAATTATGTCTTCCTCTTTGATGTTAGTGATCAAATATTCATTGCCTTGATTATTCAAATAATTAACAATTTTATCAGTTTCTCTGAAAAGCTCAGAAGTAGAAAGGCAATTCCCTTGAAGGGATGTTCAAAGTTTAGTGTACTGTCAGCAGAACAGTCACCAGTTGGGAGAATACTGTGACAGGGAACAAAAGTGTTGCAGAAGGTCTCAAATTTTCTAAGTGAATGCTTTACAACATTTTTTGTGTTGGAGCTACTTATTGCTCAAAACCTGGAGTCCAGATCCTTACCTGGGGATACTTATCACAATTCCAGTAGTTTAATGGAAACAGAACCAAGCCAGCCCAGGGAGTGCTGGTCTTAGATGAAATCCCTTACACAGATGAAGGGTCTACTCAACCACCCATTCTGCTTTGACCTAAATAGTGTTTATAGACAGCCATGAGAAAACTGCATTTCACCCTTCCCAAAAAGGTGCTGAATATGCAAAAAATAAAATTTGAGCTCATGTGTAATTAAAACTAAATACATAAATTACTCAGTCTGTTAATGAACAACGAACAGTGTCACCAATGAAATTCCACTGGTTTTAAGGTTATAATTTAGCAGTTACTTAAAAAGAAAAATTACATATCTAGATCTTTATTACGCTTAATTGTTTCAAGCCTTCTTACTACTGTGTGTATGTCATGGAACATTAGAATAAAATCAGCTCAATGCTCATGCATAATGTTTGAGAAATTTTTTATTTGTTATAATTTCTATCCTTTCATATTAACTGTAATCAGCAGAGAATGAAGGCTCTAGTTGTCTTGCTAATGATAAATACAAATATAGTAACAGTATTTTTCATACTATTTATTTATTTCACCCTGCATGTGTTCCATGCCAAGCATATCTCTAAAGAACAAATAAAAGGAGCTTGTCAGTGCACATGCACTGTAGAAATAGGGGTGTGTAGACTGTCTGTATGCTTTTTCATTGAGAGATAAAATATTAAAGTGCTTTCCATCACTTCCTGCTACAGATTTTGGTTATGGCTCCATGCTCCAGATGTTTATGTAAGCAGAAATATTTTCTCAAAAGAAGACAGAGGTAGCTTGACTTTAATGTTAATTATTTTACAGTTTCAGTCATGATAAGCATTATCTATAAAAAAGACATCAGCAGGAGTGCTTCATAAGAAAATGCTGTTACAAATATACATAAGGTAACATTTTATACATGTATAAGTATATACATATAAGTAAGTATGTAACGGGTTAAAAAAGAAACGAGGAAACACATGAGACAGAATAAATCTATCAAGTTGCTTATAGAACTCCCTTTCCTTTGGGATAGTGATATTCATTATAGCTACATCACAGAAAATAGAATAGCGACAAACAGGACAAAACCATAACTGTAAACATATTTACATAGTACTTCTGACCCTATCAAAAGCTGTAAATGTCTGGAAACACATTTTACCTTCTTCCTCTGTATTTTTATTCCCAATGGACCTGCAGATTGCAATATTACAGATGGAACAGGAGGAACTTCTGAATCCCAGGGTAGATGGCCAGGTCTGATGCCCACTATTACTGCTCACATGCTCTCCAGCTACAGACACCTGAAATGTCAAACCAGGAACATGCCAACAGACCTAAAGCACTCAGGCTATTTGATCTCACCATCCTAAGCTACCCCATTTCAATAATGAATAATACAAAGACCTAAAACCACAATACTTTTTTTCCTAACTTAAGTGTTTGAGGTACCTTTATGAACATACATATAGTTAAGTAGTCTCTAAAGAATACATGCTTCAAGCACTACATTTTCAAGAGGCTTTTCTTTTTTCTTAATACTGGATCAAAACCAAAAGGATTACAGTGGTTACAAAGGAGTCAAGGAGAAAGAGGACAGCTGGGAGCATTATAAACAGGCAAGTGTTTTTATTTCAATTTTGTTTTTGCTACTCTTCAAACTAATACATGACCTCACTATGTTCTTTCCTTCAACAAGGATTTTCCATTCATACTGAAAGAATCGAAGGTTTTCTATGAAACTCAAACAAAATGCTAAAATAATTCTTTAAGCTATGTATAAAAAAGTCATTGTCTTGTGAAGACCAAACAAGTCTGTGTACCAGCAAAATAATGTACTGTCTCTCTCTGATGGACAATTATTATTGCTGAACAACATGGGTTTTGTACAGATTGTAGTTGTTGCCAGCAAAATACAAGAAATTACTGGCTGGAGTCAAACCAGGCCATACATTGGAAGTACTGCATGAGAGACAGAGTAGATATGAAGTCAAAGGAACACGGTATGGAAGTGCTTAATTGCCATGAGGCCCTGCCATTGACTCTATTATAACAAATTCAGTAGCATGTAAGGAACAACAGTCATGACACCAATTGAGTCTCTCTTCATCTATTTTCAGATGTTTGTAGCTCCTTTGTAAATGGTTAGTCAGTAGGAAATGCGAGAGTGATTATTTAATAGAGATATAACATAGTTCTTTGAATACAATCTACTTAGGATGTAAAAGCAGAGATGTTAGGGATTGCTTCCATAGAAAACTACTAAAAGGATTTTCTTAAGAGAGATTGTGGATATCCTTTAACCAGAGAAGACCAAAGAAGAAGGAGGGGAGACCCATTGTCTCTGACAGCCCAAAGAAATCAAGTAAAGAGCAATTGTCTCTACATCAACTCACAGAGGAGATGGAATTCTGCACAGAGGATGCTAAATCTGCAGGGCAATCAAGTCAATGCATCGAAATCCAAAAGAACCTTTTTTTTTTTTGGGGTGGGAAGGGTGGCAGAGAGGGTAAGTAATCTCTGCATAGAGTGACTTTGAAATTGAGTTAATGGCTATGCTTTTCTATTCCTTGCTGAATCTTAGTCAATGCAAGATTTTACAAAGAAACCTCAATAGTGAATACGAACAAGAAATAGAGCCACAGAAATGTTCTGCTTTAAAGCAGCCAGTGAAGCATGTATCGCTTTTTAATGGGGAGAAGTGGGTAAACAAATTCCTAAGTAGAAATTCAACATATTTTTCCATTATTTCATATAATGAGATGTAACCTTCATACTTATCCAAGTGTTTAGAAAGCTGCACGCATAGTTTTAGAACAGACCTTGTCCTAGAGAAACTGCTGAGCACAGCATTTATGTTGTTGTATTAATGTAATTTATTTACTGTGAAATGTTCACATTAGCAAATCCTATTTTTCTACTAGCTGGTCATATCATGAAAAGAAAACCATCCAGCTTAAGTAAATAAATAAACAAATAAATATTAAATAAAATATTATAAATATTTTATATTATATATAATATGGTGTATATATATTATGTATAGTAGAATATAAGATATTATAAATATGAAATAAAATTAAATAAATAAAACAATACCATTGTTCTAGTAAGTCAAAAGGTAAGCTATATTCTGTATAATGGAAATGCAGCTATGAATGCAACTGCTATTTCATGGATAAATGAAACTTACAGAAAGGTGGTGCAATGTTTTTCCTCTCTTTTGTTCACATAATCATTAGGTCATGTACTAATCTATCCTTTGTTTGCCATATACCATACATTTTAGTGAACTGCTGTTATGGAAGAATGGTATTTCAAAAGGGCTTATGAAAATTTCTTCTCTGATCTAGTAGCTTGGTGACCAGAGGTTCAGGTATCGAATTACCACAGGTCTCCAAAAGTTATTTCAGAGACACATCTTCTTTGCTGAAGATTACTTGAGATAATAGTTGTTTTCCTGTGTGTATCTTTTTTGTGTTGTAGATTATTCGCAGTACAGCTTCCTTTTAGGCAGCTTTCAGCGCGCCAAACCACAAGCTACTATTTAGGCACTGTATCCTCTGTCAATTTTTGTGCTCATTTTTTTGTTATTTTTCTAGAAGACTGGTGAACATTTTGTTAATATTGGGGTTTTTTCTTCTTTTTCTTTTTTTCTCTGTACATACAATGAAATTCAGAAGTGTCTGGGGGAATCATAATTAAAGGGTTGCTAAGTCTAAGGTAGCTGGAAGGAGCACATAACTATAGAGGGGGAGGATCTGAAGGCTTTGAGCTGGACAGATTTGTGGGCCACGAAGGAAGGCAGAGTGAAGTAATGAAAGTGTGATTTTGATGGTTATCAATCATATTAATCCTGCTTTCATACTTCTAATATGTACTCTGGCCTTAAAGAAAGGAACGTGTGTAAAGAGCATTCCCTCCCTGCCATCCATGCCTTGGCAGTGCTCAGGTGCATGGCAGACCCACTTGAATACTCAGTTTCATTTCTTGGTGCTTATCTAAGGTGACTGAAACTTTTGAGGATCACCTTTCACATGAAATCTGTGTTCTTACTTCAGCTTGTCCTGCACTATATAAGTATACAAATAAAGATGTTTTTCTGATTGAAAGCCTACATAGGGATTGCTCCAAGCTACTTATACCATGCTCGTGTGGAATAAAGACAGGGCTCAAAAAAGATAATGCACACGGAAAGAGTGCTACTTTTTCAACAGAGCATCTGAACCCTTTAAACATCCTCTTGGCCCAAAAGTAGGTCTATATGCCTGCATGGATCCTACCTTTGAAATGTTTGTTTTAAAATTATATTTCTTCTCTAGATTTTATAAAGGTATTTATTCATTTATTTAAGCATGGTTGCACCAACAGTGTTATAAAACATATCCTTTCTTGCTTGTTAAATAATATTTTCCCATGTTTTAAGTAAAAAAGCCCTTTTCTCCAGGAGATAAGAGTAGGAGATAGTCCTGCCATATGGACCATTTTTTGCTTGCCTGTCTGGAATTTTTATTAAAATGCCAGATCCTCTACACAACAACAAAAAAAGAAATGACAGGGGAAGACTGGACACCATTTTCCAGTGTCTGCTGAGGCCATTAGACTTTAAATATTTTAGGGATCACTAAGCAAAATACAGATGGAGTATTTTAGGACAGACATTGTGGGAAGAGCTAGATATGAGATTTATCAGTGTATGGAATAGGTTTCTAGTGGAAAGTTATGACAAATTAACCTAAATATATTACTCAAATATATGGCAGGAAGCAATTCCAGAGAGTTACAGCAATAAGCAAAGTAACCTACAGGCCTTTTTCATCTGGACAGTTTGGGAATGAGTCTGTGATTGGTTTCTTTCACAGCACAGTCTGTAGCTGTTAAGCAAGGAGGGCAAAAAAAGTCAGTATTTTTTTTTTAATGTTCCTATTTTTTTGTACTCTGGCCACTAAGTCATCTGATTCTCCATGTACTCATTACTGTATAAGTTGAGTTGCCCACTTACCCTATAGCGCTCTGACAACAATTGTGATTGTAAGAACATACAATAGCATATTGGACTCATTGGAAAGTAGGGACACAAAAAAGGAAAGACCAAACTTGCTCATCTCATAATTCTCCTCACTACTATAAGAGCGTTCAGCTAAAGAGAACATTTTTCAGGCCATGTTGAATCTGCTGCAGTTTTAAATGTCTCAAGTGACAGGGAATATTTTCTCACTAGTCACTGGGAAGTTAAGAGTGGGTTAATTCAAACTGATAAATATCTGGTTTGTTGGTGACATTTACAAGTTGCCTGCTCCACTGAACTCAGCGTGCATGTTAACAGCTTACATTCTGAAATCAGTTCCTTAATTATCTTGTCTTCCCCTCAAAGATTTGTCAGGAAGCCTTATGATGATGTGCCAGATATTTGTGCTATGCAAGTGAAGCATAGTTTTGACTTTGACAAGCTTTGTGGGTTCCTCCTCCATGGCAGGAGAAAGTGACTCAGCAGGGAAAGGGAAAGGGAAAGGGAAGGGGAAAGGGAAGGAGAGGAAAGGAGAAAGCAGAAAGGAGAAAGGAGAAAGGAGAAAGAAAGGAGAAAGAAAGGAAAAAGGAGAAAGGAAAAAAGGAGAAAGGAGAAAGAGGAGAAGGGAGATGGGAGACAGGAGAAGGGAGAAGGGAGAAGGGGGAAAGGAAAGGGGAAAGGAAAGGGGAAAAGGAAAGGGGAAAAGAAAGGGGAAAGGAAAGGGGAAAGGGGAAAGGGGAAAGGGGAAAGGGAAAGGAAAAAGTAAAGGGAAAGGAAAGGAAAAAGGAAAGGAAAGGAAAAAGGAAAGGGAAAGGAAAGGAAAAAGGAAAGGGAAAGGAAAAAGGAAAGGCAAAGGAAAAAGGAAAGGGAAAGATCTTCCCCTAAATGATGAAACATATTATTGAAAGCAGTTTGGGGGAAAAAATCTCATATCTAGGACAGGATAGAATATAAATTATCATAAAAAAGACAAAAGGAAGTTTAACACAGTGTATGGATTCCAGATTCTTTTTCATAATGAAATTTTTCCTCCTTAAATAGACCTGGGCTCTTTTCCCTTCTTCACAGCTTTTCCACTGCATGTTTTTTATTAGCAGTCACAAGGCAGAGAGAGGAGAGACAAAAAAAGCCTATTGCTACGTGAGTTCACGTCTTTTTCTCTGTCTTTCATGAAACATTGTGGAGGACAAAAAGATAAAAATTTTAGGCTTTTGGAATGCTACCTTCTCTATATGAAGAAATTAATTATAATTCCTTCCAAAATAAATCCTTCTAATCTCATCAAATTGCTATGTTAAAAATCATGATAAAAATGCCTTTTCATGTGAGACTCAAATATAAAATATGCAAATTAATTATCAGAAAATCAGTCTGAATGAATGCATTAAACCTTTTCTATGCATGGTTATACAGACACTTTCAAAATTTTTCTTGTTCATCTCTATAGTGGCACAATAATAAAATTGTCAAGCCCTCCATCTTATTTATTTGCTGAAGCCAACCCACAGAAATTAGAGAGGAACAAAAATTATGCTGTGATTTTATTGTTATTTTATTCCCGAGAGCCTTAAAAAAAAAATAAGACAAAAAAAAAACCCAAAAAAACCCAAAACCAAAACTTTCAAACCCCCAACAAAAAAAAAAAAAAAAAAAAAAAAAGTACACAAAAGCCTCAATATGTTCTTCGTCAGAATAATTGCTTTGTAAATAAGAGACATAGAAGGGGGCATCTGTATTTGTCCTGGTAAATCTACATACCATCCATATAAAAAAGTGAGAAAATATGTACTAGCACTAATCAACAGCACTACCAAAGTGGCTGAAAATACACTTTCCTAGAAGATTTAGTATTTTGCTCTAAAGCTAGGAAGGTATTTCAGACAGAGGTCTGTCAGTGCTTTTATTAACTTAAATGATGGAAGACTGTACTCATGTAAAATTTGCAGTGTACATTAAACTATCAAGGGTAACAGCACTCTTATAGCCTGAATTGAGTCAAAATGATCCTGATAAATTGGAAAGATGGCCAAGATTCAATGAGATGACATTCCAAGTGGGCAGGTGGCAGTATACTACATAGTATCACAAGAGAAGACCTGAGCTAAAGTGCCTGTCAACGGTGTAGCTTTGTGGCTGAAGTGCAAATCTCATCTGTCTATGTCATATATCTGAAACATGGGAGGTAATTATTCTTTGGTACTTGGCACTGATGAAGTCTGATCCAGAGAACTTCATGCAGGACTAAAGTATAGGTAAAAAGGAGTCGAAAGACATAGAATCATAGAATCACAGGATCACAGAATCAGCTAGGTTCGAAAAGACCTTTGAGATCAAGTCCAACCATTACATCAAGAAAATCAGGAGTTTAACAAACGTCTCTGAGTAAAGATGGAATAAACTGGAGCTTTTTTTTAATTTTTGAAAAAGAGACAGAGAGAAACACAAAGGAAGAGAGAGACAAGAGAAGGAGACAGAGCCAGGCAGACAGAGAAGGGTTGGTACTGGGGGCAGGCATGAGCACTGCCTCCCAGGTTCATGGAAGTTGTTAAAATCAATCACTCTCTTCTGTGTTCCACCACCTGCACTGGAGGAAAGAAAAGTTTATGGTTGGAAATCAGCAAACATTTGCATTGTTTTTGAATGAATGGAGAGATGAAATATGAGTGTGAGCTGTGGGTTAGAGGGCTCCTCTGCTCAGGAAAGACATGTGGCAGTGATGACGTGGCTCCGTGGTGTCTATATCAGATCAGACCAAGGGAAAAGCTAAGGGAAGAGCCAAGGGAAGTCTGGTGGAAGAAGTTATTCTTAATCTCAATTTCATGAGATCGTAGAGATTTGTCTTGGAAGTGACTATAAATAATTTCTACATGCACACAGAAAAGAACAAAAACAGCCCAAGGGAACTTTGGCCCTTCCAGCTCCCACTCACCTTAACATTGGTACCTCCAGCGTTTCTCAGTTGAGACTATGCTGGGAAGATAAAAGATGCATGTGCTGCTGCAGAAGCAGATGACAGTGCCCAGTGGAGGTATGGATAACTCGAGATCCCAGCTCCTCACTGCTCACCAAGAAAATACATGAGCACAGTTTCTTTAATTTGAGGTAAATGCAAGGTTAAACAAACATCAGCCGAGGTTAATCAGAGTATTGAGTCCTCTCTCTATACAAGATGACTGGACTAACTGATCTTGAGGCCTTTTCAGTTACTCTGTGATCACATACACAGGTTAAAGCATATCTTGCAACCTCCAAACTAAGGCGAAAATACAGAGTGCAACTATCCTGAGATAAAGCCAAGAAACATTTCTAAGGTGCAATGACATGTAATATTGAAAGTATATAACCATGCATGTTTTTAATCTATACTCCATTATCTAAGGGTGAAACTGAGGACAGACCTTCACCAAAACACGTTTATTTTATTTAGAAGTTACTTAAAATGAGATTTAATAACAAACAGCAACAAATGCAATATAAAAACTGTAACCCAGTCCTTGCTTAAGATATAGTTCTGTACCATTTTTTACTCTGAAAAACACCATGATACTTACTTATACAGAGCAACAAGGAAGCTGCAAAGTGGAACTGACATTAATCATACATTATTCTCCACTTCAGTGTCCAAAAAAATTATCTACATTTTTCACCAGGTTTGACACTTGCCATAATAGTCAAACAAAGCCTACTCTTTCTCTTTCACAACTCAGCCTACAAAACCTCTCTCATTACTGCTAAGGACAAGACACAAGAATTATGATTGCATCCACCCTCCTACAATGATAAACTCCACACAATTCTCTCCAGCCATTCTTTCCCACACTTCTGACACACTATCTAAGCTAAGAGATTTAGACGCTGAATCCCATGTAATGCTGTTAACCACAATAACAAAGTAACTCTGATGATATAAAGGCATTTGCAGTTACAGTTAATAAAACCAAGCAGTCGATACCAGGTTTAAGAAAAATGTTTGAGCTAACATTGCTGGGTGAGGGTTTTTTCTCCCAACATACCAGCTGTGCCAGCAACACTATTTTTGTGGCATTCATCAAATATCTTGCCTGCAGCATCTTCTCTTTCCCAAAGGCTAGAAAATGAATCTGTCAAAAAATTTCACTGAGGTTTGCCAAGAGCTTTTCCTAAGCTCAGGTACTAGTCCATGCACCTTGGAAGCTTGAATAAGGCTTTTAGGGATGATGCTGTCTGAATTAAAAGTCCTGTAGTGTAATTTTACCACATAAAATTAAGGAGTCTGCCATAATAAGGCAAAGTATTCAAGCTTTATTAATGTACTCCACTTGCTGACTTACAGCATTGTGCTTATTTTTAGTTATAGTTCTGCAGTTAGCAAAGTACAAGAATAGTTGAAGGCCACAGAGTGATCTAGCCACTTTTTCTGCAGATGGAGGAAATTGAGGCAAGTTTAGGTTGCTGAACATAAATACATACTCTGTTCTTATTCCATGTATTGCTTATTTTCATTAAAAGCATAAACCATAGGAAATTCCAGATATCAAGTCTTCAAAAGGTTTCTACTCAAGTGAGAGGACATTATTTTACCTTTTATCCTTGTGCTTGTACACCTGGCTTGGTTTCAGGTGGGATAGAGTTAATTTGGGATAGAGCTAATTTTCTTCCCAGTAACTGGTGCAGTGCTGTGTCTTAGCTTTAGTCTGAGAACAATGATGATAACACACCAATGTTTTAGCTGCTGCTCAGCAGCACTTACCCTGACCAAGGACTTTTCAGTCTCTCATGTTCTGCTGGTGAGGAGGGACACAACAAGCCAGGAAAGAGCAGAGACAGGACACCTGACCCAAACTAGCTAAAGGGGTATTCCATACCACGGCATGTCATGCTCAGTACATAAACTGGGGGAGTTGGCCAGGAGGGACTGACTGATCACTGCTCAGGTCGGGCTAGTTCTCAATCAGCAGATGGTGAGCAGTTGTACTGCTGTTTATTGTTGGTGTTTTTTCTTTCTCTTTTAGTTTTATATTCTCTTCCCTTGTTATTTCCCTTATCAGTAGTAGTAGTACTAGGTTTTATTTTAGTTATTAAACTGTTCTTATCTCAACTTGCATGTTTTGCATTCTTTTGATTCTCCTCACCATCCTGCCTGGGGAGGGGAATTGAGGGGGATGATCGAATGGCTGCATGAGCAAATGACTGCCTGGTACTTAGCTACCAGCTGGGTTTAAACCATGTCAACACCATTGCATGTGCTTAGTGACATGCTTTCATAGCTTTAAGACTGCTGGCAAAGTTGGGTTTACCTACCACTCAAAACTTGCAAAATTCAGAGATGTAGCACCATACAGCAGGTGTGATATTGAACTCCTCCCTGTAGGCACTTTGTCTTGGAGAAAAAAAATTAAAGAAAACAATTCTTCTGATTTGCTTTCTGAGCAATGCTGATGCATGTGAAGTTAAAGCTTAACAAGTGGAGGCGAAGTATCCTTCACCAGAATGAGCCCATGCGTTATGGTCACATCTAGTTCCTGAGGTTGCTTTCCTGTTCTCACTTCCATTGGTTCTCCCATTTTCAGATTGACTCCTTCTCTTTCACATAAGTTCTTACACATACTGAAACATGTCATTCATCTGGGATTGAAGATGAAGGAGTAGAATCAATTTAGAACAACTC
>JAVHNF010030990.1:0-12789 GCA_034783455.1 Micropsitta finschii | reverse complement strand
TTCCCTAACTTTAAGCACTTATTTAATGTCTCTAATTTAATCATCCTTGATAAGTGATGCAAGAAAAAAATACTTTATTGATAACTGTACTGTATGCTTCAAATCACCAAATTATTAACTTTCCTTTTTTTCTTCTTTTTTGTTTTGTTTTATTTTTGTAAATAGTATATTGAAGGGGATTCGTCTTCTAATAAGAACTAATTTAAGTGCCTTAAGTAGCTTGACATAAATTTTGATCTTTCAATCAACCTGATGTTGTTTTTTTTAATATATAATGTCTTTGAAAGACATTATAGAACAGAACTGTTTCCCTTTCCACATGATGAAGAAATTTTAATAACATCATTTTTGCTGGTGCAGTTCAAGCTTCTGAATGCCTATCATTACAAAGAGCCCCAAAACACAGCATATTTAATGCATAAAATCGGGAACATTATTATGCTATAGGCAAATGTACTTAGGGAGATAGTTAAGAATCAAAAGCATTGGAAGCTGAGAGTGGAAATACATAAAGCATATTTCAGTTATTTTCATATCCTTATTGCCATGATGTTTACTTTGTAGTTGCTTTAGAGTAATAGAAATGGGAATGTAATTGAAGTTTTCAGGGATGCTTAGCGTATATAAAAGTTTTCTGTTTATAAAACAGAAGATTCCAGGCTTCCTTGAAGAAAAATCTGGACATTCTCTTCCCCTTCTAATACCTAGCATTAATTAATGTTGTCTGGGGGGAAAACCAGCTACAGTACACAAAAAAAGATGCATTTTTAAGTCCTGGAAAGATAAAGCAAAGATCTTTACACTCTGTGTGTGTCAGCCACCCCTTGCCTCTCATAGCAGTTGCTTTGGCTACTAAAATAATAGCTTTATCAAGGTATCATCATGAGTGTTATCTAAAATATCATGCAGCAAGATGGATATTTCAGCAGTAGTAAACACCTACACTTGCCTACACTAAGATGCAGTGTGAAATCCTGCAGCCTTGGAAAGCCACAAGCTCAAATGAATACTATTTCTTTGACTTGTTCCTTTTAGCTTCAGTCTGGGTTCACCAAAAAGCTCTGACCTATTGCATCCAGTCCATCTTAAGTCCCAGTCCTGTGTCTTTCCAGTCCTTCTCAGTACACCATCCAATCCATTCAAACTCCAGTCCACTGGATGATAGCTCAGTAAAGAGAATGCAATGCAGCAGCCACTCCCTGAAACAGTCAAATTTCCCTGATTCTAGTCTTTCTGCAGTACCCTCTATCAGGACAGTTTAGTGCCTGTTCTTCCAAGCACTTCATGTCACCTGACTTTCCCCTGACTTTATAGCTTCAGTCTTTGTTATCTCTTAATCTGACTTTTTTATTCCTGCCTGTCCACAGTGAGGTAATTATCCAGTCTATCTCTTTATACAAAGATTTCCTAGTCAAGCCCAGTTCCTTGTTCCTTTTTATCTTTTTGTCAGACTTGCAATTCCCTGCTGCAGGCTAGTTACCAATTCTTGCCTAAGCAGTTTAGAGCTCTTTTTTGATTTCTAATCCTGGATTTCCAGTGTCTTAACATCAGCATCTTTTTATGGTTTAGACACTCAGTTATAATCTAGTCTCCTAACCATCTGTCTTTTCAGTCTTTATTCAAATTCAGCCTTTTTAGACAGAGTTTAAATCTTACAAGAAAGACTGAAATCATGAAATGGAAGCTAATTGATGCCAATTAAGAATCCAGCCATATTATGGGGTAATTGTTAGTGGTATCTACTATGGAGGTTTCCGGACACTTCCACATAGCAGACCTTCTTTACAGTTTCTTATAACGTTGCAACACGTTAAAGTTAACAATGAAATCTTCAAAGCTGCATGTCTACCTCAGGCTATACTTAGCTAGTTTCACTCACAACAATTAGTTGTTTCCAGGAACAAGGCTGTGGAAAATACAGCAATTATTCACATGCAAAAAAAAAAAAGCGATGTTGAGAAGACAATTAATTTTCATCAAGCCTTCACCTACCATTGTTATGATCACCACAAGAAAATGAAGAAGGAAATTAATTGTTCTTTCTTCAGGGAAGGTTATGCACTGGCTGTGGCAGAGGTCCTATGCAAAATGGAGTGTGATCAGGTAATTAAAAGTTTCTTCATAATGCAGGTGCACAGGGCAGAATTAGGGCTGTACCAGCAACCGTAGCCTAGCCTTAATTTTCTGAATTTCTCTTCACAACTTAATAATGCTATTTTAGGATCATGATGTCTGTACTGTATGGCACAGTAGGTTTAGCAAAAATATTGTCTCATTTATCAATGATAGAAACAAGAATCAAGTAGCAATTTTTCAGGTTTTGTGTTAAAGAATCCTCATTTTATCTTTTACCTTTAAAATAACCATCAATGCTATGCACTCTTTTAAATTATATGTATTTTTTAAAATAATGGGTTTATCCTCCATATTCTTATTATCTATACTATTAAAATATGATTTCTTACCTAAAATAACATGTGTAATGCAGTTATGGACCATTGATACAAATGCTGTCTCTCTCCCAGTTTGTTAGAAATAGCTCAGAATCTGATCTCGCATTGATTTTTCGCTGTGGTGAAATCAACACCAAAGCTCATATTTGACTTGTATAAAGGTGTGATCAGGTGCTGATTTGAATTCATTAAACACTTGAACATGACATGCTGTTTAAATTAATAGTTTCCCTTGTAAAAAATGAGCACATTGATATTCACAAATGCCACTCTAAACTTCAATTTCATGATTATGTGGGCAGTCACATGGACTCTATCAGTTAGCTTCAGCAGTGAGCTTTATCTCTTCAGTCTTATAGCCTCACTTTTTTTGAACTGCCTTTCTAACAGTGGCCACTTTTAAAATGTATTATATATCACAGATGTGTGTAGGTTTATCAGAAATTAAATGCAATAATGCACCTAAGCTCTGTTAAAATTCAGAAAGAGTTAAGTATCTGATTCTCTGGTGATGTTGGAGACTTGGTGGTAACTTATATACGCTAACTCTTTGGGTCAAAAATTATTTTTTATTTGCACTCTTTTATTATTTTTTTTTTCCTCTTCTGTTTGTTTTTGTTTTTTTTTTTTTTTTAGCTTATTTCCAGCTACAGGAAAAATGAATAACATAATTTTACACTGTGTCTGAACTGCAGAGATAAAGAATGCTAGAAGAATCCGAGGGTGTGGGCATACTGTCTATGGACTCCTCTGTTAAGTCCTGTGAGACACGCTGTGCTTTAGATAATATCATTAACAGCTCATTGATTTGTTCTCTTGTCTTCTCTCCAGGAGGCATGTTCAGCAGACTGCTTGGTTTTGCTTTTGTAATTTGCCTGTACTTACACACATATATGCTATATGTTCTGTATGAATAATTCATAATTCTATGTTATGAACATGTTATGTAAGAATATAACTTGGAGCAAATTTTAGCAACTTGGCAATATTTTATGGATAATATTAGAAGAATTCAGCATTACCAGTGACATTTCTGCATGAGAAAATGAGAATTCCTGATACCAGGGGCTCATGTGCTCCAGCTTTATGGTACCTGCAGTTGAGTTGCCAGTGCATGTTTGACAACAGATTATTCTTTTTCTGTAAGATGTATAAAACCCAATACCCACTCTCTGAAGTTATATCCTCTCACAAATTAAGACCAATAACATCTTTAAGATGCACTGCAAACTTTCCATCTTGCATAGATACTCTCCTGCACATGTTCAGTTAAGGTATGTGCTGAACTAAGACACTAATGCCAGCAGTGCTTGCAGGCTGCTTAAAGAAAAATATTTACAGTATTGGGAAGGATGCATTTCTATTCAGTGTGAAGCCCCAGATGCTCTTCTTCCTGGAGGCCAGCAGGCCTTTAGGTCACTATGAATTACAGTCTTTGAGAACTGGAACAGTGGTGGCCAAAACCCATGTGTTAAAGCCAGTCATGTAGCGCAGAATGAGCTGTCAGCATGTTCTTAGCGAGACAGATCATACACAAAGGGCAGTGCAAATTAAGAAGGGTTCCTGAAAGAAGCAATGCTTTCCACCTGGGTAGGCCTTCGACTGGAGGTTCAGTTTCTCCCCATTGCTTCTACAGAGGGATGCTGGCTGTGCTGATATGCTCCGCACATGCTCCTCAGTCTACTATGGATTATTAGTTGCCTGACTAATCTAGTGACCTTCTACAATAGAGAAACTGCATCTGTAGATGAGGGAGGAGCTATAATCTATCTAGACTTTGGTAAGGCTTTTGATATTGTCCCCCACAACATTCTGCTCCCTAAATTGGAGAATTTGGTTTGATGGAAAGACGGATGGATAAGGAAGTGGCTGCATGGCTACATCCAAAGAAATATATTCAGTGGCTCAGTGTTCAGATGGAAACTAGTAATGAGTAGCATCCCTAACAGGATCATACTGGGACCAGCAGTATTTAATATGTTCATCAGTGACATAGTGGGATTGCTTGCACCCTCAGCAGGTTTACAGGTGACACCGAGCTGAATGGTGCACTTGATTCATTAGCTCTTCAAAAGCTTTGAAGTGAATTATGAAATATTAGAATTTGAGGAAAGTCATGTCTGGGAGGTAGATTCTACTGTAATTTCTGCTGCTTATTTGTACCTTCTAGACCTGTTATATTTACTTCCTCTAGAGCTAGTTTCAACAAAGAGAAAATTTTTGAACAATTCCGTAGTTTTACTGAGCAGTGTTATAGACAAACCAAGAGTGATAAAAAAGTGAAAAATCATTTGTACTGAAGAACATTCTCCTGTGTTGAGTATAACATGAAGATCCAATATCAATAAGAAAGAAAACTTTTAATCCAGAAGAAATTCCCTTGTTTCAAACCTGTGACAGTAAGAAATTGTGCAAAAAGTTTTTCCATCATTCGTTGCACAGTTCAAGTGGACTTTGGCTGTGTATGAAGCAAAATTATTCAACAACATTACTAACATTTTCCCAGGGGGTTATTTATTCTGTTCTAGTATTTCCCCCTCTTAAACATAATAGTAACACACCCTAAAAATAGTGAACATAATAGAACCATAGAATTATAGAGTCATTTAGGTTGGAAAAGACCTTTAAAACCATCAGATCTAACCATTAATCTAGCACTGACACATCCACCACCAAACCATGTTCCTAAGTGCCACATCTACACATCTTTTTAAATACCTTCAGGAATGGTGACTTTACCACTTGCCTGGGTAGCCTGTTCCAGTGCTTGACAACCAGCAGATACCTGGTACATTGAAGTCCCAGTGAAGAGAAGGGCTGGTGGTTGTGAGACTTCCCCCAGCTGCTTATGTTTCATCTGCCTCTTCATCCTGGCTGTGTGGTTCTGGAACAGATTCCCACCATGTTAAGTGACTGTTTGCCTTCTCTCTGATTCTTAGCCATAAGCACTCAAACTTATTGTCACCATTATTAAGCTTTAGACAATCAAGACACTCCCTAACATACAGGGCTATTCCACTGCCTGTACTTCCTTGCCTATCCCTTCTGAAGGTGGCACTTTAGTTGTACGAGTCATCCCAGCATGTTTTCGTGATGGCAGCTACGTCGTAGTTTTCCAGCTGCACAATGGCTTCCAGCTTCTCCATCAATAATGCACACAGCCCATGATGTTGCGGATGCACTTCAGTTGGAAGATTGATCCTGCCAACTTTTGCAGGGGAGAAGCCCTGATACCTATATGAGCATTCTCAGGCGCTTCCATGATTTATAACACATCAACAACCCTGTGCTGCCACATTGAGCTCCATCCATCCACTGTGATGGCAGACCAATGGACCTTGCTAGCACACCACTCCTCAAACACAGGCATGCTGCACCCAGGCTTATCTCTAGTGGGACTGATTTTATCCCTTTCCCCCTTCAAATCTAGTTTAAAACTCTTTCAGTGAAACCTGCTAACTCCTGTGCAAAGATCCCTTTCTGTCTTTCAGATATATGCTCCCCATCTGTTGCCAGCAGGCGTGCTAACATGTAAACTGACCCATGATCAGAAACCTCTAAACTCTGCCAGTGACAGCAGGCTCAGAAACAGGTATTGATAGTGACTCATACAGACCACAATATACTAGCAGGAGACAAGGATCTCAGTTTAACACAAAGCAAATTTGCAGCCTTTAATAGCAAAAAAGAATCTCATACAGGATAATACATGGTTACATTAAGTCTGAGAGAAAAGGATAGATTGTTACTGGTGCCTTACTTAACATATAATTGCTTATATATATTAAAAAACTGAAAGAGGCAATTATCTTATGTCTGAGCTTCTTGCAGCATCATCAGTCTGTCAAACCATTAGGCCCCAGAGAGTATAACTGAGTTAATCTATGTCTTTTTTAAGACTAGACATTGTCAATTGTTTCAACACCCTTAGTGTGACCTACTTAATGGCTTATATGACAAGTAGCCCTGAGTCTGCCAATTCTGTTTTGGAATATTGCAGCTTTATATTGCCTTTTAGTATCTCCCATGGTTTTTGAATGTTTGAAGTAGTACATGAAAGTGTGCAGAAGTTCATCTGTCATGTGTACATACCAGGATACTATCAAACAAAGTTAACCATGCCATAGAAAACTGTAAAGCCAAAAACATCAGGGAATCTGCAGTTCTAGAACCATGCTTTTCTGAATTTTTTAACAGGTTCCATATATTTAATGATTTGGCCAGAATTTTTTTGGGGAGAAAATGTTTCAGGAGACTGTTTTGTTAGCTCTTGTAAGAGAACCAGTTTTTAGTTCTTTCTCCTGATGAAACAGTTTTTTATAATACGACGAGGATTCTTGTGCCTAACATTTTTAAATAATTGAGTTCTTCTGAGATTAATTTACCTTATTGACCTAATCCAATTTATTTTCCAGATACTTGTTTTATTTAAGATAAGGAAGTATGTGTACTCAAGCTCAGTACATGAATTAGTAAAAAATATATTTTACTTCTGCTTTCGTTATAGCTGTTGGGAAAACTATATGTATATAAACCCACTGAATAAAGAAGAGGGTGAAATGAAATTGAATGGCTATACATTCTTGTCAGCCTGCAAAGCACAAAGTTCTTGAACTCTGTGAAGTCAGACTCCTACCTGAGACTGCTGTCTGTAAAAGGGTTTCTCAGGAAGTAGAAGGGTTTCTCAGGAAGTACTTTTGTCTCCGTTCTGGCACAAGTCATTCAGTTCTTCACCTTAATTGTACTTATGTGATAGTTTACGGTGTTGCAACTAAAACGCAGACATCTACAGAAGGAGGCACATAGTCATAGAAACTCCTTCTGTGCTCTTCACAACTTTTCAAAGCAAATGATAATTTCAGGTCATAGGCAATAATTTTCTGTGTAACCATTTTGAGCTAATGCCCAGTAATGCTGTAAGTGCAATTAAAGACCTGGAGCATTTTAGTAGCAGCTTTGTCTGTTAGCTGTCACAGGAGACTGAATCAGGATACTGATTCTGTTTCAAAATGTGCCATTGGCAAGATGTTTTTCATGTTCAAGTTTGTTCAAGCACACATAATGATGTTTCTCAGTTTGTTCCTTGATTCAGTAGTCTGCAATGGGTAATAATGAATGTGAATGTTTATACTGTAGTTTGTATTCAATTCTGTATTTTAATGTATTCAGTTACTGTATACAATATCGCTAATACTTAATATAGATTTCTGGTAATTTTACCTGTAAATTAAGCAACAAATAATTATATAAATAAATAGATATCTACTTATCTTTCGAAGAAGGCTAGCTTCTTAAACTCATTAAATTTCTGGTACAGATGTGCTTGAAAAAGCCAGAATTTCTTTTCTGCAAATATCACTAATACTGGCAACAAAACGAGTAGTTTTTAGGATACTCTATCACTATATTTACTAAAATCTTTGCTGAACATGAACCAGAAAGCAAGCCGAACAGTTCTGAAATAAATCCACTTAAAATTGGAAATGGTACTTGCAGGAAACATTTTCATTATTCATGCTGTTCTCAGTGTAAAATTTCTAGGATTTATTGGTTTCAATCTGGTTGGAAATACCACGATTCAGGTTGATTTGTGTTGTAGTACTTGTAGGCCAGACCAAAACCAGGAAGTGTGTAACCACAGGGGCTGTATTTCCATGTTAGTAGAAAAATCAGTAAGAACTTAAGTAATGTCTAAACAGACAGAGGTAGTCCAAATGTAAAGATTTAAAACAGAACATAAAACCATCTCAATGACAAGCAATAAAAGAAACTGTTGACAGAGTATTAATTTCTCCAAATAGTAGAATTCCAGAAATCGGGCACTGTATAGTGAGTGTGTGCCTTAAACAGGGAGGATAGAATAGCTGTTTTATTTGGGAGTTCCATGTGTATAAAGAAGTTCCCACACTTGGGAAAGAGGTACGCATCCAGTAGTTTCAAGTCACAGTAACATAAGCACAGTAACATTTTCAATCAGAAAGATAGAAAAGATTCAGAAAAACTAGACTGTACAAGATCAAGAATGCGATAGCATCCCAAAAAAGTGATCACTATGCTCTGTCTACACCTAAATCTTTTTGTCTGTTTCTTAATGCTTATTCATTTTATTCTTGGGCAGATGATTTAGAAATAGTCATACAGAAAGCTTGCCTTTGGTTGAAAGTAAATCAGATAAGTTTGTTAAAAAATAATTCTGAGTTGTCAAACAACAGTGACTACAATATTACTGGTCACTGTGTCTCAGGAAATTTCTTGATGAAAAGTGGGGAATAAAATATTGATTGCAGTTTAGGATTCCCAGAGATATCCAAATTAAAATGCAGACAAAGCAAAGGAAAAGTAGTACACTCATATTGCTACTTAATAGAGATGGTTAAGTAAAATAAACAGCTCTGTGATAGTTTCTGTCTGATTAAGTAAATTAAAGAAGAAAATTGATAAAATTATAATGCAGTATAGGATTGTATAATGTGAAAAAAAGCTTTGAAGAGCAAAGTGCATGACCAAGCATATGAGGACAAACAAAGAAGTACAGAATAAAACCAGAAAATTTAAAAGAGCACAAGTAAATCTTCAAACTGAGTATTGCAGAACCATTCTGGGGACGCTTCAATAAAGCTTCAAATCATAGCATTAATTAAGACTATTATAGTGCTGGAGAATCCACCTAGACCCTGAATTAACCCCAAGTTTCATTCATGGTTTTATTTTCATTATGCCAGGAAAATCAATGCTAAATTAAGCACTGTTATTTTACGGTATAGTAATTACTGCATAGGGGCACTTTCATGAAATGCTTTCCGTGCCAAGAATAGAAAAGTGTATTCTCCTTAGCACATTCCATGATAAGTATTCAATATCACTAACATTCTTTTCAATACAGAATTCATACTAAATTGTTTAGTTGAGAGATGCTTGCTGTTTGTTGAAGCTCACCTTCCTAAAATCCTGGTCACTTTTTCAGTAATTATCTTTCAGATCTCATCGGTGTTTTCAGAAATATCTCAATGTTCACAAATACCTGGAGCAAGATCATGTTAGTACAACTTTTTCTCCTAAAAATTCTTATAAAAGATTACTGATAATAATTTGGATGTCACAGAAGAGTAGAGTTTGGGATTCCATCTGTAGTTTGTCCTTTCAGTACTGGATGCTACCTCCTTAAGAATTACCTTTGTAAACTTTGTGAACTGTTTTTTTTATTGGAGAGTTTTGCTTACTTCTGGCAGATGCTGTGAAAATCAGTAGTCATGTAAGTAAAAGAGTGCCCTTGGGACTTTAAATAACATTTGCTGAAAGGGATTTCAATTCACGGGGAGGTATACTGCTTAATAGAGTGCTTTTGCTGCTGTTGTGTTAAAAGATTAGATTTTTGTATGTTGTGGATTTAAATGTGCTTTCATTTATATTTAAAAGGACAGGCTCAGCAGTTTACTTTTGAAACCAGATCTAGCCTACTTTATGGTAGGGATGGGAATGTGAAGTAAGAAGTTAGTGGATAGCTATATGGTCAGTGTCACAAATGTAGGGGTTCAACTAATCCAAATTGTGAGTCTAACACATTCCACACATACGGAATTTGAACAAGAAAAAGTTTAAATATTCCAATGGTCAAAAAGTCATTTGCTCTGTATTCTTATTGGTTAGTTTATTGATTGAGTATTAAATACTAGTTTAAAATGGAATTCCTGCTCTTTTTATCTGATAATCATTCCAGAAAGCTAGTCTAGGCTTCAGTTGTACTGGCCTTTTGATTTTGAGTTCTCCTCTTGGAAATATTTTTATAACTAGCAAGAGATCTCAACAGATTTCAAAGTCTACAGCCCCAGAGATTCAACTGAGCCTTGGGCGAATATGTTGGAGAATCATTTCCTATATAATATATGCATACTGCATATGTCTTGACTGTAGATGAAAGTAGCTAGTCTACAGTAAATTTCTCTGGCATTTTCTGCTTTTTGGGGCCCTTGACTTTAAAATTTTCATACTATTTAGCATAAAGACCACACAGAGTTGTTGTGGTTTGTTTTGTTTTTTTTCATAGAAATTGTCTGAGTTTGAAAGTTTGACTGCTTTCATCTGCTCTCTTCATTTGGAAATATTTAGATGTGATTCATTAAAGTACAAAAGGATTAATCTAAAGGAAATGACGAAAAAAAAATTTCTTTTGTATTCAGAAAACCTGACTGAACTTCTTGTTAAGAAAGTATTAAATATTCTTTCAAGATTAAAGAGTACCCAGTCTGCCAGCATTAGGGAAGCACAACAGAGAAAAAAACCTAAACCTGTTGATCAGAGTATTAGACAAGACATAAAAAGGAAATTATCCCAGTTAAGAGATGCTAAGTATTTGATTCCTTCTAAGTTTTCTTATAGGACATCACTTTTTCCAAACTCCTCTACCATCAGAAAATAGAGTTCTAAAGAGAAAAAGTGTACCAGCCCTCTGGATTTTCACTGAATATAATTGAGTGAGAAGCTGATAGACTATGAGAAGCTTTCTAAAAAGTAGACTTTTTGAAAACACAGTAAGCTCTTCTCACTTATTTGAACATGAAATCTATTAGGTTCTTAGAACCACGGAATCCTGAAAATTAATTTGGGATTTTTCAGAAAATATGTTGAAAGACACCCTGGACAAGACTCCCAAGACAGAGTTTACTTCAACAGCAGTTCTGCTTAAAGGTTTTCATTTATATTGAGATGAATTTTCATTTATTTTCAGAGTGATTTTTAAGTTTTCCATTATAACATGTCCTTTTAAAGATACTTAGTTAATACTAGTTTTTAAAATCATAGCAGCCTTCCAGTATCTGAAGGGGGCCTAGAAAGACACCAAAGAGGGACTCTTCATTAGGGACTGTAGTGGTAGGACAAGGGGGAATGGGTTTAAACTTAAACAGGGGAAGTTAAGGCTAGATATGAGGAAGTTCTTTACTGTGAGGGTAGTGAGGCACTGGAACAGGTTGCCCAAAGTAGTTGCAAATGCTCCATCCCTGGCAGTGTTCAAGGCCAGATTGGGTGGAGTCTTGAGTAATATCGCTTAGTGAGCGGTGTTGCTACCCATGGCAGGGGGGTTGGAACTAGATGATTTTAAGGTCCTTTCAAATCCTAACTATTCTATGAGTCTATGATTCTATTAGAAGATGAAAGATTATAATTTCAATCATATAATGAAGTCCAGTGTTGATTTCCAGAACCTGTTCATTGCATGAAGCTGTCCGATATTTTCAATTTAAATCCTTAATTATTAGTTTTACAGCAGGTTTAACTGGTGTAGAATTCAGCAACATTCATCCTTTCCTAATGCTTTTATCCCCTTTCAGTGAATTTTATTCACGTTTAAAAAGTAGCCATTCAAAATGTCTCTCCCTCATCGATTCCACAGAAAAAGGTGGTTTTCCAGGGAGTCTCCACTGGTTCCAGGGAGAACTGTTCCATGGTTCTTGCTTCCATGTAGAACTGTTAATAACATGTAGAAAATGCAGTATTTTCTTTTCATTCAAACTAGATTGCTTCCAAACAGAATCCTTGTTAAGGCGCCAAAACATGAAATTCCTCTACATTTCATTTTGTCTTTCTTTAGAACAGATCTTCTGGTTTGTCTGGCAAGTGAGTTTTATTCTATAGGGGGGTTTGTAATTTTTTTATCTATTTATTTATTTTTTCTTTTTTTGAGAACTAACAGCCACTGCTCTTAAATTAACGTCTAATTGGCACTTTGTAGTTGATACTATAAAAAGCATGGAGAATGAAGGACTTAGCTGATGATGCCTTTAACAGATATTCAAAGGAAGAGATTAGAGGGAAAATCCCTGGGTTTTGCAGCAGTCACCTAAACTGCAGTTGAAAGCATTAAAATTCTCTCAAACATCCAACAGCTCTGGTCAGCTAGAGATAATTAAAAATGAAGCAAGGATAAGGTAATGTTTCCACTACTCTGAGATGACCTCCATACTTCAGTGCAAAATATTTCTCTTTATCTAGAGTAATCAGATTTCTTTGAATTTCCCACAGATGCTCCTATAACTGTTACTATGGATTTCCATATTGTTGATCTAGTATTTTTTCTAGCTGGCAAATATTAATTACTGCTGACATTCGCTTGCCTAAATGTTTGTAGCTCTATCTTGTATGTTTTATCTTGTGTGTGTTCATAGCATGCATTCATGAAGTAGCTGTTTATCTCGGAGCTTTTAATGTCTTTGTTCTTGTGTCACACTGTTGAAATAGGGAAGTACTCCCCACACTGCTTTACAAAGTAGGAATCGAAAATGGTATTCCAAACTAGAAATCTAGTTGGCATCTTCCAAACTAGCTAAGAATTGAGTTCTGT
>JAVHNF010030978.1:1056-17022 GCA_034783455.1 Micropsitta finschii | reverse complement strand
GTCCCAGCACTGCCAAGATGACAGTCAGCTTTTTCCAATGCCTATTCATAAAGCCAGCATCATTAGCAGTGTCGTGGGGACGACAATGACAGTACAGCATATTCTGCTGCTCAGGGCAAGTAGAAATCCTGCCCTATACATGCAGATTTTGCAGGCACTAATAAGCCCTTTTTTAGATTTGTAGAACTTTCAAGGCTTTTCACAGCTAATATGTCTACATTAACCTGATTTCCCAATCTGTCTGCTAGGCAGATGAAGACTGATGCCTCTAAAAAGGGACTAGTGACTTTGCATGCCTGTTGTGGGCTGCCTCATTTGAGCCAGCCCTGAGAACAGCCTGATGGCTTGAGGATTTCCAAAACTCAGTTCCTTTGAGGTGTCTCAGCATAACACCTCATCAGTCTCTGCTCAGCTCCAGTCAGCGACAAAAACATCCCCAAACACTCCTTGCTCCTGAAGTCACTGCTCCAGTTGGACAGGGCGCTTTCTTATGGAGACGCGAGATCTCATATGCAGCCATGGCCAAGTGCTGCTGTTAGATAGCTGGTGATTGTGATCTCAGCCTCGGCTGATCGAAGCGGATCCTGTGACTTTTAGCATGTAACTGAGTTTTGATCAGTGTGAATGAGATCCGTATTTACTTCCCCTGGCTCAGACAGCTGTCTGATCAGCTCCCTGGCATTTAACCCGTGAGCTCTTTCAGACTACAGTTTCTTGACCACTTCAATTTTTAGATTGATTTGGTTAAACCAAGAGGAAGTGCCTTCAGCCAGTTGAATTAAAGGATATTATCCATCCATGGCTTTTACATTAGAATGGTTTCATTTTGAAATAAGAACAGAATAGTGTAATTCAATCACTGGCACAAAAATAATACCACTATCAGATAATGGAGACTTCCTAGGAAAGATATACCTGATGTCAGACAGCCTCGTAAGCAGGCTGGCAGCCAGTTCTAATGGAAAAACAGTCTGTGAAGAATTCCCAGCATATTATATTCCCAGGCTTTTTAGAAGCTATTTTCCGGCTAATCAAAACCCAGAAGCTATGTCTTCAGCAGATATAGAATAACATCCTTGCTGAAATACATCAGCTCATGATCTGGCCCACAGCATGAATTTAAGATGTTTAGCTACACTTGAACCCAATTCTTTTTCTACCCACCTATCTTTAATCAGGTGTGACAGCACTTGAGGTCAGTATGTTCAGGGCAGTGTGAATGAAATGGGGAACCAAGCTAGATCAGAACGACAGTGATTTACAATGACTTTGCAGAAATGGATCTATCACAAATAAGGCATCAGAGAATTCACACCTCTCTGCCTTGTCCGTACCCATGCGCACATCCCCGCTGGGCAGCTCGTATCCTATGGCTCACAGAACTGCTAATGGAGTGGGATCAAGCAGCCGCAGCTGCAAGGCATGCGGTAAATGCATGGGATCAGTGCGGATAGGTTTAAAGCATTCTGTGCAAACATGGATTAATCTACAAAAGAAGTTAATGAAGCATGAAATGTGAGCGGTATTTCTGCAGCGTCTGGGCTATATACAGCCATAACTGTGATACCTTTGAACACCCCTTCTTGGAAAGCTCTTTGCTTACCAATATCCTCTTTATAAAACATTATTTGAGGTCATATATATGGAGGCACTGTATGCTGCTGAGAACTGCTAGTGATGTGCAATAGCTTAGTTCACCAATATAACTACTTCAGGCCTCTTTATGGACTATTTGCCAATCTTAATCCTGGAACATTAAATTTATAACTAGTTTTATGCACAGGGTATACACAGGAATAGCACTGGGCTCCCAATCATATGGGATGCTGCTTCTGCAAAGGAAAGCAGGACATACCCCTGCTCTTCCTCCTGCTTTTACTCACCCTGTCAATTGGGACAAATTGCTTAATCTCCTTGCACCTTATTCTGGTAATCTGTAAAATAGTTATTCTGAAGTTTAATTATAATTTGTGAAGCATTCAGAACTTCAAATGAAGAGTGACATGGACACATAAAGCATTGTTACCTGCTCCTTTGAAACTTTGGGGTTCTTCATTAATTAACAAGAAGGTCCGATTCTCCTCTTAATTCCCTTAGCTTTGTTTCACTACAAGTCTCCAAAGTCATTATTTATGTTGTTGTAGTAAGAACTGGTTCAGGCTGAGGTTTCCTGCTTTATGAAGACCTTTCGGTTATGAGGGTAGTTCAATGTTAAGCTGAAGGGACCAGTGTGTTTCCCCAGCTGGTTATTCCACACACACCCCACATTCCGTTCCCTTCCCAGGTTTGTCCTCTGCTCTATTTTTCATCCAGCAGCAGATGATTGTGGCAGTTCAACTTCCCCCAGTGTATGTCAGGCTTTTACCTAATGCAAGTTCATACCCCTTCCAAAACAGGTAAACTTTCTCAAGTCTGGAAGTGGTCAGTAGCAGGGAATACAATTCTCACCAAAAGTATAAACTTAAATTTTCTACAGTATAAAATTTATAGTAGAAAAGTTTGAAGTATAGCTCCAACAATCATCTGTGAATTGGATCCTAGCAGTCTACATTTCATGGTGGTAAAGGACTTCACATATGCAGCACCTCTACGAGGCAAGTTAGGATTCTCTACTTAACTTCCATTCACATGTGCCTGGCATTTGGGTCCCCAACTCCCTAAGATCTTTTGACATCCCCAGCATAACCATCTCCTCATCCTGATCTGCAGCCAGCTTGAAAACTTGACAGTCTTTGGCCACTGGTGTTCCCTGCTACAGTGCATGAATAACTTTAGCAGTGAAACCTCTTCTCTCTAGACACAAATGCCTTTATTCTTGCTCCTTCCATCACAACTTCGCCTGCAGCCATTGGTAAACTAATTACCAGTAGTGTTTTCATACAGAACTCCTGGGGAAATCCTCCTCTATCAGCAGTGCCACTGACTGGTGAGCAGGCTGCAGAATTGAGTCCTTTGGGTGTGCAATAAGCTGACAGCTCTACACAGCTCACTGCTTGGTGTGGTAACCCGATTATGCTTGACAGCTGAGGTCAACAAGATCATTGGAAATGTCCCATTGCTGATCTCCTGAGGAGACACAGAGTTTTCTCCCTGACAGCTGGTTGTTAAACTGCTAACAGACGCCATAACCAGATAGGAAAGAAATATCTTCCTGCAGACATTGTCTCTGGGACTGCTACCTTGTGTATTTGCTGCTTACTTGCTCACATGAAGTGTCTTGTCTGTCTAATTACTGGGATTGGCACCACAAACTATTAATAGCTGTAGATTCACAAATGTTGACTATCTGAGCTAGTGAGATCAAAGCTGCTGTGTTTTACAGAGATAGCTGGATATACTCATGGCACTGAGAAAGGGAAAAGACTTTAAAAGGAAAGATTAGTAGGAAATGGCAAATGCAGCTTTAATACATGTTCTCTTACAAGAAAGACAAACTTATTTCTGTACCTATACTACTATATTATGGATATTTAGATCAAATAGTAAGACACTGCAAATCATTGCATTTCATTCCAACTAGCAGAGCAGCCACAAGATCTCCAAAGTAATGAGGCTATTTTGAACATGTAGCAGAGAACTCACATTGGATTTTCCCTTTTTTATCTCTTTCCCTTTTGCCTCCAGTTTAAGTCCTTCAGGATTGCTTGGATCACATTATCGAGCTTTTCCACACAAGTACAAGGAATTTTCAAAACGAAAGCTGTAATTCTTGTGCATTCTCATGAGCCAGGACTTGGGGCTCTAAGCAATGCACCAACTATTGCTGCACTTGCAATAGCATGACAAGGTTTACCAACACTGTATTGATTCAGCTGAGCAACACACAGGACCACGCTGCTGCTCCTCAGTGCACAGGCTGGCCCTACACATCTGTACATGTCAAATAGGCATAGACAGAGAATTGTCACCTATAGCAAAGCCACCAGGGCCCCGGAAAGCCCAATGTGGGTGGCTAGAGCTGGCCACCGAGTGTCGCTCTTAATCCAAGTTTTGGAGCTGGTCACTCATCTCCTGTGCTACAGCATGAAGCAGATAAGAACATGAAACAACTTCCCCTTTAAAAAGGGAAAAAAATATGCATATTATCTGGTGTCATCTCTTTCTCTCTCCTTTAAAATGCCCAACTTTTTCTCCCCTGTCCTTCCCTACTCTTTTCTCCTGGGAACCGGGATTCCTAAGCTCTGCTTGGAACCAAAGTTCAGATTTTTTGGCAGCACAAAGGGACTCAAATGAGAGCTAAATTAAACCTTTTCAAAACTTCCCAAGCCAGCCGGGTAGCAGACAAGAGGCACATTCCAGGACCGTGTGGGAGATCTGAGTGCTGTGACAGACAGCAAAGGCAAAGGTGATGCTTTTGGCTTTTGCAGAGGTGCCAACCCGTCTGCGCCGGCCCCGTCGCACAAGGACCTGCACAAGGGTCAGTGCTACTGTCCCCACAGACATAAAAACACCTCCCAGATCTGCTCCTGGCCAGGCGAAACGTTTGTTGTCGATTCGAAAAAGGACAGTGCAGCACTGGAACTGTGGTGTGGGTTTACACGAGTTTAGCACAGAGGACAGTGAGTGGAGGCAGGAGCGCTTCTGATAAGGCTGCAGTTCGTATTCAGGGATAACAGAAGGCCACGCAGAAGAACCACTGGCACCCCTTATCCTGCTCTGATTTTCTGTTTGGGACTGCCCCAGAGTGTACAGAAGGCAATGGAAAGGTTTCCTGTTGGATTTACTGAGAATGATATTCACTCGCCATTTGTTTCCTTGTCTTTGTAGAGCAGCTTTGGAGCATGGGTGAGAAGCACGTCCAACACAACAGGGGTGGGAGGGAAACTGTACAAAACTCTTTCTAACACTGCACCGACCTGCTGGGAATGCTTGGAAACCTTCAGCTTTGGAGGAATTTTACATTTTGTCACAATTTCATAACAGTAGGACATTTCTTTGGAAAAACTAGAAAGTAGTGAGTTTTCTAAGCTTTAACCCAAGATTTTTCCCCAAGATAAGGGAAATGGACTCGCTTCAACCATTTCCCCCCCATCATTTTGTATAAACTGTTTCACTGGAATGTTTTTGAACAGCAAAATGGAAACATTTAATGCAAGTAAGATCTAGTTTCATCATGCATGGGCCATAGCCACGTAAGGCTGCCTGCCACTGAGGTACATCTGGGTGCGCCAACAAAGGAGCTGGCCTGGGGTAGTTTCATTTTCTAAGTGTTTTTCTATGAACATCACCATTACTGGTCCCTAACAAAGGAGCTGGCCTGGGGTAGTTTCATTTTCTAAGTGTTTTTCTATGAACATCACCATTACTGGTCCCTAAAACAGGCTGGACAAGCATCTACCATTTAGTTAGGGTTCACTCTGTCTCAGAGCAGGCAAGAGGGACTGAACTAGACTCTTTAGGTCTATGATTCTATGGCAACACCACAATCTCTGCAAAACTGTATGGTTTGTTCCCAGAACCATAAATCTAGGCTGGCATCATTGGAAACTCAGTGTTGGAAAGCTCAGGTTCATTTCAGATTTATTGCAGTAATCAAAACTGAACAGAATCAGCGCAAGACCGAGCCTCCCACCTGAACCTGTGACTTGTGGAGTGAACGTTGCTTCAATGTTCTGGTAGTTACAAATTCCTGCTGGATCAGAAATGTCACAATCATTTTATGTCTTGGCTTTCGGTAGAACTGCAGTCAGAGCTGTTGCCCCAGACAAACCAAATAAACTCCTGGGTCTGCTGGCTGCTGCTGGAGGCACAGTGGGGTTATACTAATTTCTGCTGAATTATCTAGTGTCCTCCAGGAAATGAAAAATTGCCATGTCAGGCAGTGACTGAGCCACCCCTTCTGCCAACATTCATTGCTACTCCATGGTTCAGTGTTTGCCTTGGTGGTCCCTACCAACGTCAGGGAGGGCAAAAATACATGCTACTTAATGACCGACCTGCAACCCCACAGAAGGGTTGCCCATGTGTAAGGACTAAGTTGAGTAATGGAGCCTTAGATGACTGAAAATGGATTGATTTGTTATACTCAAATTCACTGATCTATCTATAACCAACATCACAGTCAAGCCCAAACGTCATCAGTGTATTTTTCACTATTGGGGTACCCAGACATTACTAGATCCTGGCTCCCTCATCAGTAGGTCCAAACTAATGAGTGTCAAAACACTGCCCAGCCATAACTGACACATCACTGTCTTGTCTTAAGGCCACTGAAAACTTTAAATTACATTTTAAAATCCAGATTTCTCTTTTAAAACTGCATTTAAAGCAGACAATTGAACCATTTGCTGTAAAATAAAGAGTTTATACCTTCCACTGGAAAAGCACTGGCCAAGCTCTCAGCAAGATAAGAATCTAATTATATACATTTAAAGTGACATTTAGAGGCCTCAGTCCTTTTCATATTTGATCTCAGATCTTAGAGCTGGCATCTGTTTCTCCTTTTAGTTGAGAAACTGAAAGACTATTTACGTATTCTTAGGAGTCTATCTCCAATTAAATCTCTTTCAGAACTGCACTCTCAACATTTCATATTAAGTTTCTTGGCAGACAACTATCTTTTTCTTTAAGAGATTTATTTATTCAGTTGGATACTTTTTTTCACCCTTTGCCTGGGCACTTGGAGTCTTTGGCCTCACCATCCTATAATTAGAAAAATGACCCTACTTAGAAGCTTTAGAGCTCCACTCCAGAGTGTCTTCTTCCCAGTTCATTTATTTATCCACCTTTTTACTGATACGGCTTCATCTAGTAATTGCCTTTCTAAGACTGTCTGCAGCACTACAGAGGAGTAAATGGAATCAGGCATTTAGAAACTTATGTTATCAATGACCAACATCCAAAAGAAGAAGTCAGCTCACTGAATGATAACCAAATATGTCTACATTCATCACTCAGTGGTGGGTAGGGAAGACAAGAGAAACACAGGGAAAATACAGACCTGCTGGAACTGCCAGAAACTGTGACAGTCCTTTTACAAACAATTCCTTCTTTCCAAAGCACAAGAAATTGTTCCACCCCCAATGTGTAGGTACAATTCCCTATAGCCCAGCTTCCCCAGTCTTGTCTGTATCTATTTTCTATTTACTTTCTCCAGATATCTGACAAATGGATGTCTTTTGCAGCATGCCTGGAAAGTCACCAAATCCGGGCTTCTCTGGACGAGGGTAGGAAGCAGATTCCAGAATATTTAAAACTCCTCATAAAAGAAACTCTGTCAGCACCCTCTGAGTAATGGAGCAGGGCGGATTCCTCCCCCCAGCGCTGCTGTTGACATCAGCACAAGCAAGGCTCACTGGACCCATCCTAAGTGGCACCACTGTGAATCTCATTGACCTCTGAGGTATTCTTCTGCTTGACACTGGAATCCACTTTACCAGAAATAGACATTCAGGATTTAGTGTCTGAATATAAGGATAGTAAATAGAAGCAGGCTCTGGCCTGTTAGATCTAAATTGTGTTTCCTTATTTGTTACAGTAAAGCATTAAATCCAAGCCTAGTATGAGGAAAACTTTACTGATGTCTAGCCCAACGATCTACATGACACACATGGGATAGTGCCTGCACTCTGGCAGAAATAGGTAGGCTGAAAGATTTTCCAGAAGTGTTTTGTGGGACCAGGTTCTGCTGTGCATCCATAGCTAAAGGGAAACCTTTCCAAGCCTGCATCAGAGGCACAGAGAGTTGGTTGTGTCACCTTTTCCTTGTATACAACAGTATGTAGCCTGAACATCCCATCTGCATTTTACTCCACTTCCGCTCTGAATTATTCCCTATGGGAGCCTTCTCTATAGGAACCTTTCTCTGCACACAGTATAGTAAAACTACCATTTTAGTTCTAAAGTTAGACAAGTGGCTACTTGCAGCCATTGCCCAGCTCCCACTTAATGGAAGTAAAGCAATCTTTCTGATGAACTGGGACAAGCCAAACCCATAAAATCAATTTAAAGCAAGTGCCTTGTCTGTAAAAATCAGAGTAAGGTCCTATAATCACAATGTTAATTTGGTACAGTTTATAATTTGTTTTAAATGTTCTCTGATCCATATAAAGGAGTTGGAAGCTCTTGTGACAAAGCACAGCAATGGGCCATCTAGAAGCAGAAGGCCTGGAAATTCAGCTTTGTGAGCTATCAGTGCTTTAACTCCTCTGCCTTCCACCTATGTCAGTCCTGACTAACTGCTGATTTCAGGGCAATTCCCTTCCCATTAAGAACCAGATGAGTCTCTGGTCTCCAGTGGAAGATGGAGGCTGTAATTCCATCCAGGGAATGGGGTGGGGTTTGCAGACATCAATAAACCATGGCACATCCCCTCTTGTGGTTCATGATGTCATTGGAATGACTCAATAGAATTACAGCCTTATGCTGATTTGGGTGTATATTATTCTACTGAAATTAAAGCTTTTGAAATAGGAGCTCATTGTTTTTAATAAGTCCAGTTATATAATTCCTTTCTCATGTTAGTGCTTCAATAAACATTTCTCATGTTAAATTTTACTCTTGACCCATCCTTGCCAGTTTTAGGCTCAGAACTGATATATTGGAATAATCCTCTTCGGTTTAAGTCCCACAGACACTGTGCTGTTCACATGATGTCACTCTGTGTATATTCCTTCATTTACTACTGGTGACTCATTATTATCATAGCTAATAGAAAGGGGATTATCTCTTTATTAAATCAAAGGCATGGCATTTTGGTGGTGCTGCTTTGCCTCTTTGATTCTTAACCCTTTAAATTACATGAGTCAGGATTTTTCATCATAGGCTGTCATCCATGAAAGGCACACAACTGCTGCTAGACGCTTGCCACAGAGTGGTCAGGGAAATGAAGCCTGTTAATTCCTCACCCAAGGTGAGATCATGCACCAGGATGATGACAGAGCAAGTCCCTTAGAGCCAAAGCAGCAGGAGAGTCTTAGAGTCTGGATCTTAGTTTCTCTGCCACCTTTTTAATTCATAAAATAGAAATAATCTCTACTTCAACAGCAGTGCTGTGGTTATAATATAATGCAAAGACAGTAGAATAAGGTGTTACTGTAAGTGAAATGAGCAATAGTGTGAGGGAAGTCCAATAGGAAACAGAGCTACCTTGCTGTGAGAGGAAGAAATGCTACTCTAGGCTTAGAAAGGCAAATATTTATCACCCTAATCTTTTCTAGGGAAGAGCTGTCATGCAATGGAAGCTCTTCAGAAGGCTGCAGAGCTATGAAGAACTAAAAGATCAAGTTAGAGAAATTAATAATGTCTGCATTTAACACAGGACCTAATTTCTCATAGGAAATTACAGTATTTAAAATCTCTTTTCATGCTAAACTGAAATGTCAGATTTTCCCCACAAACCAAGATTTCTAAGATTTAGAATTAGCTGAGCACATTATTACAATTGTGTAGAAAGAATGAAATACACGAATGCAATTGTGTTATTAAATATCTATCTTTGCAACCTTGGTATAAAAAAGAAAATCAAAACATTCACTAAAATGGTGAAGTCAAACCCAAATACTTCAACGTCATAAAATTCCTCTCAACAAAGCCAAGATGCTTCCTTTTAACTTTCCCATGGAAAACTTTGCCAAAATTGATACCCTCCCTGGAGAAACATTTTGATTTTAGTGAAACTGCATTTATCAAGAGCAAACGGCTCTGTCAAAAACATTTCAAAGAGCTCTATTTAATTTAAACAGTGATGATGGCTGCGATAGAAACAAAAGCTGTCCACTTGCACTACTGCAAGAAGAATGGTTCCAGAAAGCAGCTCCTCGACCTGTGATATCTCTTTACAGTAATCTTAAGGTCTCCATGAGTGGCTGGTAAGAAATGCATTAAGCTGCTGGCCATCAATCGTGGCTCTCTCTGGTTTAAAGGAAAAGATGCCAAGTCAGCCATCACCTTAGAAGAAACAGCAGCTGTGGCTAGAATGTACAAGACTGAATGAAATCTTGCTGGCACATTTCCTTCCCTTATCTACCCTGTTACCCATTATCAGACAGTGGATTATAATAAAGAACACAAGGCTGAAACGCAATTATCCATGGATGTGTTTGAGTACTCACAAATCTGCTAATGTTACTAACAAGCCAAGTTACCCATTGCAGAACACATCAGCACTCCAGACAACGGCTTAACTGTTAATGAAACCTAAATCTCAGCTCCAGAGATAAATTTCAAGCTTCTTGTGGCTTAAACCTGGAAGCCAATACATCATGGAAACTTTAGAGAATTATCTAGAGAACAAGTAATGTTGGTAAGTCACAATCATTAAATCTTTGCTCATTTCACATCTGTGGGATCTAAGCAGCAAGATGTTGTCATTGAAATGATGTCTTATGTTTTTGTTACGGCATGGCAAAATCCACCATTAAATACTGCAACAGCGGTATCAGAACCAGGGTATTTAACAGGAAGAAATAAGCTTCTGGATTCACAATCCTAAGAGTATCCTAACAGGAACCAGTGTCAGTCTGGTGCTGAGGAAATCAAGAGCTTTAAAGATACAGCTCCTCAATATAATGTCACGTACATAACTAGGAGCCTGGATATCCAGGTTTACTGCTCACTTTGTAACAACAGATTTCCTTTTATGACTATGGAAAGGCCTTTTCTCTTAAACAAACCTTACCTTTTATAAATATATATTGCTGAGTTATAAGATTATAATATGCTTTCCTGTTATGACATTATTTGGAAAGAGACGCTTATTTTGGAATAAGAATGTTCTTTTCCTTTAAATATGTATATACCAGTTTCAGAGGAGCAGAAGTTAAATGCGGAAAGAGTGGGGGAAATAAGGCGTTCTTATTCCAAAATAATTATCCAGGCATAGATCTGAAATGGGATAACTACAGTGGTATAGACAAGCTTTAAGACAAGCGCAGACAAGCTTTATGAGACACCTTGGGTCCCGGCCACAAAATACCTTGAGGATTAGGGTCCAGACCTTGAACTTGACTTGATACTCTTGGAAAGGACAAGTTGGTATTCTCATTGTAGTGGATATTGAGGAAGTGCATTACAGACAATGTGATCAACAACAAAATCTCTGTCCTTCAGCACTCCATCTGTACAACAGGGCTACATAATGGGGATAATACACATCACACATATAACCACGTTATAAAAGCTTTTGTCAATAATTTCTATTTAGAAATATATAAAGATTAATAAGAAGCTCTGTGTATTATAGAAACCCTTACAAAGAGATCTTGATAGAAATATAATGATAATAAACAGATGCTGTTATCGTGAAGAAAACTATGCTGTGCTCAAAACCCATCACACAACAACCACGCCTGCATACAGCAATCAATAGGAGCTATTTTTCCATATCATTTTATATATATAAAATGTAGAGATTGGTGTGAATGTCTACAAACTGTATAGGCAGGCACTACACTATACTTGCACACACAGGCTTCCACAGACCCAAGCTGCTCCCCACTAGAGGGGGGAGAAGAGCAATTGCTTTGGCTAAATGCATGAAACGTAACAAAATCAAAACCACAGTCAGGAGGGTAACGTACAATTCTAAATGGAACTTGAAAACTTGAGAAGTCATTTAAGGGAACCACATTAAATGCTAAAATGTTTAATGGGACCCATGTGTCTCAGGCAGAGAAAGAGAGTGAGAGAAATGTAACAGAGGAAATCAAGGAGACAATATGTCTGTGCGACTTGTTCTAATTAGGGGCACAGTGCTGGTGAGGATCATTCATTATAATTTAGTTAAATCTTTAGCATGGCAAAGGCACCTCTGTATAGTGGTATAAAACAAAAGACTCCCAGTCATAAACCAAGTTAAGGCCCATAGAAGAGAGGTTAATTTCAGTCATTTGTGGAGGCTGAAGGCAGTACATCACATGAATACCAGCACTTCTTTACCGCCACAGCGCCCTGCTCCAGCTAGCAGATGTCTGCACGTTTGGCATGTGGGGGGTGGTACTGGTGGTACAATGCAGTGCCGCATTGTCTCCAACTTGTCTGTCGCTTAACTCGGTGGAGCTGTTTCTTTTAGCAGGGGTGGGAAAGGAGTTCAAAGAAAGAATCAAAACAATCCATCCATCCAAGCTCTGGAATATCTGAGCCGAGCCCGAAGATCACCAAGCACTTCCCAATCTCTGCTTTGAAACCAGAGAGCGGGCGCTGATGTGCGGTGGTTGGGGATGATTTACACACGTGCGGCATGTGTAACGCTGCAGCATTACTTTATAACTTAGGAAGCATCAGAGGAGCGAGAGGGGGTCAGGTTCAGGTTTGTGACACTACTTTGTGTCCTTGCACAGCATAGCTGCAGAACCTCAGCTGTTTCTGCAGTGCAGATGCGGGGCAGAGCAGACCTAATTCACATTGCATTTGCCACTGTGTGTTTTCGGAGTGATTCGGTTTAATTATGGGTCAGATTCTTAGGTGGTGTAAAGCAGCTGAGCCGCCTGCATTCCAGTGCAGATAAACTAATTCACAGCAGCTGAACGCTGGGCCAGTGGAATTACATTGCTGTAAATCCAGCGCGAGATCAGAACGGCCTTAACCTGTGTTAGCGCTGGCGGAACTGAGAACAGAATTTAACCCGCAACGTTTTGACACCATTCCAAATATTTGTAAACCCCATATTAATTTTGAGTGTAAATGTGCCAAATTCACCCTGGTGTCATTCAGAGTCCAAAAAAATGACACCCTAGGGATGAATTTGGCTCTACATATTTAATCTAAGTACACGGCATCATCCCAGCAAGGAAAGCAAATGAGCAATAAACATAAGTTTGTTGCTGGATGTTGTCTCCTTACTCCTCAGCTTTCTAGTACATTTTGTTTTTGGAGCTTATTTAAACGAGCAGTTTATGGTTTGATCAAGTCCTAAACAGGAAACCGAAAGGGTTTGTAAAACACTGAGTGCTCTCATTACAACTGACCTACAAAACCCCTCCAAAGTGGCAATCTTCATTTCTATTATACCTGCTGTTACTGTGATGGGAATGTTTCCTAGTGCTTAACACAGACATCGGGGAGTCGGGACTCTTGAGGTCCAACTCTCAGCTTTGCCACTGACTTGTTGTGTGGGCTTGGGGGAATCATTTAAGTTCTCTGTGCTTGAGTTTACTTACATGGTGTGGGACAATTAATGATCACCAAAGGGCTTTGGGTTCCTCAGATGAAAACAGAAGGAGTAGTGTTCAGAAGTATGACAGGAATGCCCTCCCCTTTTCTGTGTGACATTAGGGTAACACACTAATCAAATTACACCATAAAATAGCCATAATAAACATTACAGTACCATAAAAATAACAATACTACTACTAAGACATAAAGATAATAATACAGAGTTATTTATAAAGCTGCTCATTACCATGTTGCCAGGCACCTTAAACACAACTCAGAGTGCATCTTGGACCAGAACTGCTTTTGATGCAAGTGGAGCTCCACTGAATTCCAGAGAGACCATGCCCAGGCCATGCCAATCACTGTGACATTACTCAGGTTACGGGGAATTTCAGTAGTTTTTAGCCTCCTTTTTAGACCTCAGCAATAATAAATTATAATAAAGCGTGCTGCAAGAAAGGAAATTGAAACCCTACATGCATTGTTTTTTCCTGACTCTAGAGCTCAAATCCTCCCCCCCAACTTTTGAAACAAGGTTTTTGAGCAGTGCTCTTCATTGTCCGCTCCTTCAAAGACCCTGAGTGTTCTTTTCCTTCCGTCTGTGTTGGTGTGAGATGACAAGGCCCATATTTCAGAGATTGACAAAATCATATATCAAAGAATGGAAACAATCTAGGACACCAGTTCACAACTGAGGTCTCACCAGTATCAGGCCTTTTCTCCAGCTCCTCCCAGTATGGAGCTTACCAGCATCCAAACAGGACAAGGAGCACAGGACAAAGTCACCACACCAGAGATGGGAATCTGGGTGCACAGTAACAGGACTGATAAAGCCTGGGTTCATGTTGCATCTGGCAGTGACTTAATACAGGCTCTTGGACAAGTCTATTTTAAACTAATTCTGCCTCCATGTGTCTTTGAAAGAGGGATTATGAGGGATGATGTTTGCAGAGGATTTCAGTGATGGACACCACTATGTGACATGTTACCTTCTCCTAGCAGCTACCACCTCATTGCTTTACAATGCTGCAGCCTCGAGTGCCTGTGTGTCCTTAGTTTGAGGCAGAAAAACTGTTTCTTGGCTGATATTAATTTTTAAGACTTAATGAAAACAATGACACAGACTTCAGGAACTGTCACACAATGCATATGACACATATTATGCTGCCCAAATATCAGTAAGTGGATGGTCAGATACCAGTTGTAGGTCCATCTACAGCAGAATCCAGACCACGATGTTCACCTGCTTCCTGTCTGAGTCAGAAAGTAGAACAATTCTATCTGGAAATTACCAAATTTGAATTGACTTGATAATAAAAGTAGTTTCAGTGCAATAAATCACACAAGCCTCTCCCACATGAGGAGCAAAGTAGGTCGCACCAATATGAAGTCTGTGATCCAGAACAGCAGAAATACCAAGAATTAGAAGCAGCCAATTGATCTAGCTACCTGTTAACGGAGTAGAGAAGTGGAACAAGAACTGAATTAGTGAAAGTTACCCTTTCTCAAATGAGGATCACTGGTTCAAGAAATTAGTTTAATTTCCAGATTCCTATCAGGCTACTGCATGAGTAGTTCCTCTTTGTGTGCCTTTAAATCTCCTATTTATACAGAATCAATTTTTGGACATTCGAAGTGTCTGTATTTCAGACAGCAGGGGAAAAGAATAAGGCCAGCATTAGTAGCTTACTCTTTCTATCTCCCCACTATCAAGGAAAAGGAAGTGTACAGTAAACCAGATGAATGCTTGTCTAGCGTCCAAGTGTTTGAAATACCTGGGCTGGCTGTTCCCTTGGGGATGAGGGGCTGGAAGTGATAGGAAGGCTGTGGCGGACAGTACCCAATCAAGGTGAACAGGGGAGGCCCAGCCAGCAGCTACAAACAGTTAAGAAACAGCAAAACAATGTAAATCTTGAATTGCTCATACAAAAGTACTGGTATTTAGGATGTAATGACTCCTTAAACCAGGTATTCTGGATTAAAAATAAATCATCAACATTTTGGTGATTTGTAGATCACCCTGCTCTAGACAGTTTACAAGTGACTGGGTTGGCAAAGTGAAGAAGATACAGTACTATTACAACCTGGTAATGCAACTGCAATGCAATACAATACAATATAATCCAGTTCCTCAACCTGGTTCATCAAGATACTGGTCCACAATAAAAGAAAATGTTAAGGAAGGGATAATGAGTCCTAAAGGAAAGAAATTGTGAATGAAGATAATAAAGCCTCTATGTGAAAATATTACCACACAGAGCTGCTTGAGTGAAAAGGCCTGTACCACCCAGGAACAAATGTTGTGCTTTCCAGTGTACAAAGGATTCTAAGTAACATTTTCCATCTTGCCTGCTCACAATGAGATACTCAGTCAATGTACAAAGTGATTCAGTTTTCAAAACATCTGTGAAGAGACATGTTAATGGAAATCACTGAAACCAGGCCACTTCAATTCTGATGCCTAGCTACAGTGGGAACCTAGCTTTAGATGATGGTCTCTGGAGTTACATGAGCAAGTTTAAAGCACAGATGGGAGGTAATGTCACCTCTTGTAACTCTGGAGAATGTGCAAAACCCCCCAGTGTGGTCAACCCAAGCTTCTGCCCAGCTAAATATCATTCCTTTTAGTAAGACCTTGCTCTCTCACAAGGTTTGGAAACTCTTCATAAGCATATATGAAACCTGAGGTATTAGGAAATGCTATGACTTAACCAATTTTAGACATTATGACTAAATGAAATTAGACACAAAACTCGAAATACAGCTTTAGGAACTTCAGCTCATGGCTCTAACCAGGAAAGGACTGACACCCTCAAGTCACCTCATCACAGAATCCCAGATTGGTTTGGATTGGAAGGGATCTTAAAGCTCATC
>JAVHNF010030975.1:0-19529 GCA_034783455.1 Micropsitta finschii | reverse complement strand
TGGATGATCTTTAAGGTCCCTTACAACCCAAACTGTTCTGTGAAAATAGAAAGGTGCTTAGCTGTATGTCTCTTTAGTTCAACTATGTTCAAATCTGCCGAAGATACTTCAAGTAACACTGACCTTTATTCTCTTCCTAAGGATGTGGAACAAAAGAAGAGTGGAAACTACTTTTTCCTGGATGATTAAATATTGGATCTGAGCATCTTTGTAACTGGCATATAGGAATGCATATTGGAATCTAAACACTGGTGGATGAGAAGGCTCAATCAGGTTTTAAAACACTTAAATCTTTCGGAGCTTAAAAATCTCTTGCTGCTTGTAACATCCAAGACCAGTAGCAGTGTAAATCCTAGTCCACGTAAAACTGCCACTTTCTATATTTTGCTGAGACAGCCCTATTTTCAGTGTAATTTCAAAATAGACCATCTTGAAATTGTGCAAATGAGTCTCCTGATTTTTCAAAAGCTGAGGGAGCTTTTCAGTTCAACAGATCCGATTCACGTACCACAAACTGACTGAACTCCCTCGTTTTAAGAATCTTTGAGGCCGTTTTCTCTACCAGAGGGAATCTTACCAAGAGTGTCAAGATCCAGAAGTGACTCCTGTTTTAAAAAGGCTGAATGGATAAGGGTTTCATAAATAAACATCCTCTTAACTTACAGCTGTCTGTGACACAGTACAAAAGTTCTTATACACATGCTGAATTAGCGATTTATTTCAGCTGTCATTATGCACACCTTCTTCCATGGTGTAGTAAAGAACACACAAAAGATGGAGTACAAACAATATGAAGGAAGATATCTATGCCTTTTTTTAGTCACCTGTCCCTGTGCATTTTTTCAGACCTACTTACAGGAGAGTATTCAGTTAAACATCTTAAAGAGTACACTAAAAGTGCTTTCAGTCTTCTGCAACCTACGCCGTAAGGAAAGGTTAATGGTTGGGTTTTCCAACTCATTCCTCCATCAGTCGGTGCTTCCCATGGAGAAATGACAGTTGTACATGGTTAAGATGCAAGAACTTTGATCCTTGCTATAGACAAAATTGAAGCAAATATTTTGTCACAGGAAGTAAGGTCCTTAGGGCAGACAGGAAGGAAGGGTATTACCTGTGCACCAGTTCCATGCTCTGCCTTCAGTGGCATGTGAAAAATGCTATAAAACACAGCTCTGTTCTTTATGGACATTATTGCTCTGTAAGTTACAGGAGAAGGCAGAGATTTGTCTTCCTGGTTTTTTAAAGCCATAACCTTGGCAGTATCAGGTGTTAACATACACACTATGTTGCTATGTCCAACTGCCACCACCAGTCCATCTGCATTATACCAGCAGAGCTATGCCATGATGAAGTACAGGTAATGAGTACAGCCTTCACCAGCAGCAGCTGTTTAGACAAAAACTTCTGCACTAACTAAAACTTACACTTAAGTCATGCAGATGAGCACAAACCCCTATGGATTTGGACTCTGCATCTTCTGTTAATCAGTCCTAATTAGGGTAAAGATGTGGTTTAGCAGACAGCTGAAGCCATTATCTCTCAGTTCATTACACACTGAATATTACATATAGTCCCCTACACACCAGTGGGATCCTACAACCTAAACCATCTTGGCTTGGGTAAAGGATTTGGCTATTCAGACTATGAGTCTTTTGGCAAAACCAGAGGAAACTGTACTTACTGTGTCAGCAGGGAAGGTGGAGCACATACTACATGGGCACATTTCAGTCCTTAACTGTGGTATAGTAAGGTGGGGCACAGGTACATCTTAAATAGTACAAGTCAATTTTTAGAAGTAAATTCTAAGAGCAGAGCCCTACCAGTTACTGCCATGCCTTGGTTTTCCCAGGAAGTTTGTGTGGAAAGCACATGGCCTCCATTCTTGCAACAAAGCCCACAATTAAATGCCTGCTCTAGTACAGAGTGATTATTCCAGTGACTGCTGGGCAGTTTGGGCTACAACTGTAGTTACATTTTAGGACCTCCCAGGAGTTACGACATTCCTTAGGAATGATGACAGGAAGCCCCTTTAAAGTCTCCATCTGAAAAACTGAAGATGACATCTTTCAAAATCCTGAATACACTTATGAGAAGTATTTAGGTTAAAATAACAAAAACCCCACAGCACAGCCCTTACCCCCCACCATTCTGAGTTAGAACTAGAAATCCACTTCATGTCCCCTTTCGATTCTTAGCTTGCCCATGTAGTAAGTGGTTTAGTTCTGCTGTCTACGAGCAGCTCCATCAGAACAAACCTGTATATTAAATGTCACTGCAACACTTTCAAATACGTAAATACAATTTAAAAAGAAAGTGAAAAGACAAACATTTATTTGAAGTAGGGTTTTATACACAGCATGCATCTGAAAAGAATTACACATCGCTATCGCTCAAGTTGCCTAAGCAAGGGCGCACTACCTGGAACACAAACAGAAGGTACCATCACCTACACTGCTATATACAGAGATATAAAAATATACACAACAGTTAATCTTACAGAGCAACAGAGCTGAGTGAACACTGCACACTGCGCTCTCCGAGTCTGGACAGCTGAACATCCAAACTGCAAAGGCAACAGGAACACCGCAGGGATCATAATCGGGGCCAGAAGAAACAGCATCAGAACTCCACACAGTGTAAAAATATAAGGCAGAAGCCACTTTCTTCTGAACGGTGGGGAAAAAGCCGAGCGCACCGAGACACTCCATCTTGCTTCTCAGAGTAGTTCTAGCAAGGAGTTGTACATGCAAAACACGAATCTGCATCAACAGTGCAACAACAAAACAATACTGAACAGTAGCTCAATCATACAAACTTAAAAAACGTCACATGTCCTTTATGCATCTCTCCTCACAAAATATCTAGGATTTGTCAGTGCATTAGTGTTAAAGTGGCATTAAAAAAAACTTCTGCTATTATAACAGGTGCAGAATTATTTTGGAAATGCATAGCATCTACATTTTTATTGTCTTTGTCATTATTCAGTCGGCATAGGCACCATTCTAGTCACCCCAGCGTTAAGAATTCTTGGTGGAAACAGCCATCCTCATGAATTCATACCCAGCTATTCTCGACTGCCTGTCTTGATTTTGAGTTCAACAAATAAATGCTTTGTAAAATTCAAAAATATACCCTATGAATATGAAAAGAACTATATACAACATACCTAAGACCCAGGGCTAGCTGGCTGCCACACGTGTAACACACTGAAGAGAAACATTCAAGTTTGACAGATCAATTATTTTCTGGTTTTGAGATGAAAGGCCTTTGGGTTGGAAGCATCAAAGACAACAGTGCAGTAGGCTGAGAATTCCTTTAGCTCAGTTCAGAACTAAGGCATTGTATGATAAAATATACATTTCTATTTGGTGCAATGTTACCGTCAATTTTAGAATCTAGATCACGTCAAATACTGTAATTTGTCACTCCAGTAAATGTACATATCTTCTATCACAAACCCTATTGTTTGTAGGGGGGAAAAGGCTTACCAAACACTAAACCTATTTTTTTTTCCTGGTTTGAGATTTAGGAAAAATTACTACGCCAAACAAACTATAATCCCCCAAAAAACACATGGTAGGAGTTCACATCCTCCTTGTCTTCACTCGCCAAAAGTTAAAACAACGTATCTTGAACTTTACTAAAAGGAAATACAAAGATTTTTAACTGCTACTTCAAATCTCTTTATGCATTTTAACATTTGCAATTATCCACTCGTTCTATGTCTGGTGCCCCCTCTGATTATCTCCCTGCATTGCCCTTCTCCTGTCGCTGCGGTACGGCCTCCCTCTGAAGTTCCGCTGACACTGGTAGCCATCATCTCTGCCCCTGCCGGGTGGCCCTTTCCAAGCTTCCTCATTTCTTTGGAACTGGTATCCTCCCCTGCTGGAGTAACCCCACTCAAGCCTGGGCCTTCTGCCTCCTCCATAAGTCTGGCTATAGAATTGCTTGGATCTCCCGCTTCGCAGCATATCAGAAACTTCACTCTCATCTTCGGAGCTCTCCTCCCTGGTGCGCTGCACTCTGCTCTCTGTCTGCTGACTGCCAGTGCCCTTGGACTCTCTACCTTTATCACTCTTCTCCTTTCGACCGGGAATGCTGGGTTTCGGTTCATTTTTCGGCTCTGCCGGGACCGGCAGGGTGTTGGGCACTGCTGGCTGCCTCTCAGTGCCCGGGGTTTGTGGGGAACAATTTCGCTGCCCAGCTGTTTTCTGCTTGGCCAGAGAAGCTGAAGGACCAGCCTGCTCCAGCTGAGATGCCCTAGCTGGAGCTTCCTTTGGAGCTTCCTGGAGTTTCCTTGCACCAGCCGCAGGGAACGGCACAGTGTTGGACCCGCTGCTGCTGTCAGTCCTCTGAAGCTGTTCTGCAGAGTTTCCTCCAGGAATTGGAGGGCTGCATTCCTTAGCCACATACATGCCAGCAGAGGTGCCAGCAGCTGCCTCCTTGTCCTCAGGTGACAGGACGACATTAGGTCTCGCTACTGAATTGTCGATGAAACCCTGAACTGGGTACCCATACCAAAAGTGAGGAAAGAAAGGAGGTGCTATTGGAACAGCTCCTAGAAAGTGATTGTGTCCGAAGTGTGGCTGTGGGAACACATTTTTCCCTCTCAGGGACTCCTCGTAGTTTGCATGAAGAGCTTGCACTGGATTCTCCGATTCCACGCAGACCTGTCCTTGACTTTCCGACACCTGAGCTGTAGGGATCATGAGAGGCAGGGATGCAGACCTACCATCAACCTGCGGGACCTGGCCATTGGATCGAGCCTCACTCTGGACAGGGAAATGCCTGTTTGTTTGTGCTGGTTCGTTCTCACTCTGAGCCGGCGGTGCCTCCTGGAACCAGGGGCTGTGTGGGTACACAGGAAGGGACACATTCGGGTACATTCTACAAGCAGCTAAATAGGCCTGGTGCAGGGGGTACAAGTAAGAATGGGGTGCCCACATGGGACAACTGTATGCCTACAAGACAGGGGGAAAGCAAAACAAAACATTTGGTCATTTGAAGAGACATAACAGCACACAAGTCAGTTACCATTTTAAAACAGTTAATTACAGGAAGTAAAGGTTAATTTTATTTACAATGACTGCCCTTAATTCAAGGACTCAGGACTTCAGGATGATGTTCTTTTCAAATTCTCCTTCCAAATGCAACCGAAATGGGCAAAGAGTACAAAAAACTGGGTAACAATTTCTATATGGTTGATCTAAACACATGATGCTGGTAAGTCAAGCTTTAGATAAGCGTTTTTAAGACACATTTCAAGTTCATTTTCCATAATCACGATTATTAATTCGCAATTTGCCCCTCACTTTCCAAAATTCTAAAGGATAATGACTGAAACAATCAGAAATTGCTTAGAGCAAGATGGTCTAGTGGAAAGTGTCCCTGCCCATGGCAAGGGGTTGGAACTGGATGAGCTTTAGGGTCACTTCCAAACCAAACCATTCTATGGTTGTAGGACATGTTTTTATAATACAGCATGACAAATGTACATATTTCAGGCCATACAGGACTCCATACAAGGCAGCTGGAGGCACACAGCTGTCCAGGGAATCTCTGGAGTCATGTGAGGACAGAGCCCAAAGTCTGTCACGGTCTCATGTGTGCCATCTGTATATACAGTTCTCTGAGCAAACCATCCTGACAAGCCCACTCAGACTTCCCCTCTCAACAGGAACCAGTCAGTTTACCCTTAATCAGCAGCTGGAAGCATGTGGATAACAGCATGGCAGGATCGAGGACCAGGGTGATACAGGAAGTAGCTCCCAGGTCTGCTGTGCTGTCTGGTTACAGCTGAGGAGCATAACTACTAGAACATGGACCAGTAGATGGTGCCAAGGCACCAAAATGACAGACTATATCCTAAATAATACAAAGGACTAGAAAGGCCAGTCCCAAGTATGTGTAGGCTGAGGATACAAACACTAGCAGTGATGCTTGCTAATGACTTATGGATTTTCTGTTAAGCAAAGATACTTGTATTAGGCACACATTTATCAAATCTAAATTTACTTTGTACGGGCTGAACATTCTCTCTTTCCACACACAGCCACCAAAGAAAATTATTCCTTATGGCCAAAGCCACATGGAACAAGCCTGAGACATACTAGGGATTGGTGCTACAACGGCTTTGCCAGCACACAGACATGGTCACAGAGGCTTTCCTCTTTCACTGTACACTGCTTCTGAAAGAACACAGATTTATCCTATGAAGACAGGCTGAGAGAGATGGGGTTGTTCAGCTTGAAGAGAAGGCTCTGGGGGAGACCTTACAGCACCTTCCAGTGCCTAAAGGGGCCTACGGGAGATCTGGAGAAAGGTTTTTGACAAGGACATGTAGTGACAGGATGGGGGGTGGTTTGTGGAGGGGGTAGAGGTGGTTTTAAACTGACAGAGGAGAGATTTAGATTAGATATTAAGAAAAATTCCTTCCCTGCGAGGGTGGTGCAGCACTGGCACAGGTTGTGGCTGCCCCATCCCTGGCAGTGTTCAAGGCCAGGTCGGACAGGGCTTTGAGTGACCTGGTCTAGTGCAAGGTGTCCCTACCCATGGCAGGGGGTTGGAACTAGATGAGATTTAAGGTCCCTTCCAACCCAAGCCATTCTTTGGTAAGATGTTTAAATACAAACTTGAAGTACACAGCTGCAGCAACCAAACTTCTGCACTCAAAGTGCTACCAAATACATGTAATTTTTATGGTATAACAAACAAAAAAACCCGTAAGTTTCAAGAATTACCTTCACACCAAGATTGAAGAAAAATCTGAGAATATTCTTATCTAGGAAAAGAAAAAAAAACAGAAAAATATCTATGAAGACCTAAAATATTATACTTCATCTCATCCAGCCATCACTCCCTGCACAAAGTTCCATTTCAACAGAGACACATTGGCACACTGGTATTCAGTTGCTGCTTGCATGTCTGTCTTTCACCTTTAGGTTTGGTTTTCGGTTTGTTTCCTACCCCTAACACCTCCAGCAGGATATCCAGAACACAACTGCAGTTTAAATTTCAGTTTTAACAGTTTGCAGAGCTGAACTTCTAAAAGAAACAGTTCAGTAAACAAACACCCCCACGCAGGCACAAGATGTTCTTTATAGGCATATTCCGTATCTGTGTATGCCAAAACCTGTATCTTCTCAGACCATTAAGAAAATGCTCAGCAACTTCCAAGCTTTTGATTACATGAGAAAACCTGTTACAGTAAAAGGAAGCACTTCTCCAAAGAATATCCTTTATAAAACCTCAAGTTATGGTGTGTCAAGCTGAGAACCACAAAATGATCATATCAGATTTCCAGGTATATCCAACTGAAATAACAGCAATGTTAGCAACACAAGCTAAAAGGTTACCACTCTATTCAATACTCCCACCCATGCCATAAGTCATGGAATGACAACAATTAGATCTTTTGACACAGACTAACAACAGGACCTAAGGAGTTGTCTTTATTTACAGTTTTAGAGAAAAGAACCTATAAGGAAAACCAGTACAAAGCACAGACATTATTCCAGCTTCTCACCTTTAGGCAAGTCCTCCCCAGTACTGCACAGGGAGTAAGAGGGTGCAACAGCTCTTTCTCCCTTTTCACTAAAAGGGAATCCAGGGTATAGTGGATCCTGATAAGGATTCAGAGTCTGAGGCAAAGGCATTAAAGGCTGATTAACTGCTTGGAGCGACACTGGAACTCCAGCAACTGGAGCAGATGTTACCTGAGCCTGCGATACAATAGAGTCAGGTCCCGTTGCTGGGGCTGGCATCAATGAAGAAGCAGGTATTTGGGCTGGAATACCTAAGGGGGAAAAAACACATGTGTATGATCTCAACTATACACAGTCACAAAAGAAAATTACAGTGGGAAAGCAGGCTTCAAAACACAGAAGGGGAAAAAAAGGTGGGGGGGAACCCAGATATTCAGGAAGATACAGGATGCAGAAAGAAATCCTTCAGTCAGGAAGTTACACACAAAAGAAGATCTGGCTAAATGCAGATTATAGTTTTCAAAAAGAGGGAAACAGCTGAGCTGTCGAGAAACAGATAAAGTCTTCCCATATTTATTTTCTAAAATATGAGTACCAGAAGAAAATAAGAAGGAATAGAGGGGAAAGAGGAGGAACTGAAACTTATTATGTGACTCTCTGTAGTTCTCATTCTGATTAGTCATTTACTGTCAACTCTGATTAATTTACAGCGCAGATTAACTGGGCTTTTCTGTCACAGTATACAGGTATGACAGGATCATTACTGTATCATGTGAATACATTATGCTCATTTGAAAACTAGTTCTTGTACAGAAACACAACAGTGGTAGAGAAAATACAGCACCTGATCTAGTGAGCAGTACTGAATCTCAGCTAATTCATACGTGAAGATAACACAGAAATAAGATTACACTGGCTTTGTAGTTCCGGTCCAAATGTGTATCATTAGTTCCAGACATACCAGATCCATGCTGAGTCCTTAGTGAATCAAGGAGCTTATTACATGGGACACAGAGCACACACACATACCAAGCTTCAATGTGCTGACATGTTCTACCTTAAGCAGATCATCAGAGTAAGCCCCCTCAAAACTCAATGCTACCCCATTCAAGAGAAAAACAGAGAATCGAGTACACATCTGTCTTCACTTTCAGGTAGGGAGTAAAACAAACTATACATATGGGCAAAGATCTACTACAACTATAACAAGCTTTCAGTAGTAAGAAACTATATTCCTACAAATGACTTCCTTTAGGATGTGAAGTTACACAAAACAGTGGCTCCTGGAGGCATCTTCAATTTAGCAAGACAGTTGAGGTATTTTTCAGGGCTAGCAATATCTGATTTATGTTAGTATTTCTCCAAACCTGCTGGTCCATAGGTTGCTGGCTCACTTGGCCAAGCTGGCACAATGGCTGGTACAGAAGGCACTGCTGGAGGTAAATGCACCTCAGAGAAGACTGGTGAGGGTGTTGGAGTTATGCTCGGTAAGCATTCTGTCAGGTTCTATAAAACAAAGAGATCACTTTAAATTATTCCAAATCACCACTGCTGGTGACCCCTAATGTGTCTGAGTTCTATCAAAAAAAAGGGCCTGATGGCTCAGTATTATCCACACTCTCACCATCACCACAGCAAAGTATTAACTAATAATGTATCAGGCTGTACATGTAACAGATCTGAGATCCATTACATCACTGTGTGAAGAGCTCTGCACTGAGCTCTATCCAGAATGTGGCTGTACCACAGCCAGCCATCAGTGCCGTAACACTTCCACAAGCATTACATTTAAGTATATCCTATCCGAAAGAAAAGCCACCTTCATATACAATTACCTATAACCTTGGATAAATCTGAAAAGGCACAGGTGAAGAGTTTAAAGTGAAAAGCATAGCTATTTAGCAGAAAGGTAGAAAACCACCCCTCAGAAGAGAAAGGATATGCTTTTACTTCTCTGTCAAGGGTTGTCCTTTTACAATGTATGTTGACGTAACAGATTCTATAATTCTAGCATTTATCACCATAGAAATGACCATTTAATTAAAAGCCAGTATTAGAATACATACATGGCTGTGATGAAGCTCCCCTTTGCCTGAAGTCTCCTGACTGGAAAACTTTGAAATCAAACAAACATTTCTTACTTGCTCAGCAAGGACCGGAGAATCTGTTTTTACTTGTTCCAAAGGAGATGAATCTTTTGGACAACTCTCATCTTGACTATTCTTCTAAAGCAAAGTTAGAAACAACAGACACAGCTAGTCTAATAGTCAGATTTACTTTTCAAAGAGACATTCAAAGGTATTAAGCCACACTACATACAACGTGGGCTAAGCACCCAATCACTACTGTACTAGTGTAACATTTTGCTCATTGAAAGAACAGTAAAGGTTAAAATCCAACAAGAGGCCACAAATCTTCACTGAACTTCAGAGATCACGGTCTGTTAACACAGAAGCTATTAGTAACGATCAAATCTTCTGTGGTCCCATTATAGTCAAAGTACAGACTGTACTAAGCAATTACAAATCCAGATTGGTAAATGCTCTCAATAGCCCAGATTTGAGAACTCAAGATTTCAGAAAGACTGTAAGTATAGGTTACAGGGGCTGAGGAAAGCCAACAGCAATACAAGCCTCCAACCTTAGAAGTATTTCACTAAAAGCTGTAAAGCAGCAGCAGCAATCACAGCTCTAAAGGCAGCTATTGCTCTGCTAATCATGTACCAGAGAAGCAATAACATTAAACAAAAATTTGGTCTTTTCTTTAAGATTACCTCAGATGAATTTGGCTCAAGCTTCTGACTTAAGTGGATCTGCCTGGAATTTGACTCTGTAACACCAAGACATAACCTAGTAAATGAACCATTACACCATTTATGGCTATCACAACTTAAGCCAGTTAAAGTTTGTCTTTTCCAAGTTAAACCTTCAAAACAAAACCTACCTCAGCACATTTTACTTCAAAAAACTTAAATTTCAATTTTTTTATCAAAGATCAAAACATCCTAAAATAAACAGTTGTTAGGGCAGTAACAGAGCAGCTACTTCAACCTGGGTTTTCAAAGCTCTACAGGAATTGTTTACTGATATTTGTTAACCATTTTGGTGATGCCTGAGGGAATCGTGCAAAAATATAGCTGTCTCTTTAAAACACACATCATTCATCCCAAATCCCTCCTAGTGAAAAAGCAGTAAGTTCGTACTTTGCTTGAAGTGAAAATGTTTCCCATATTCGACATAGCAGAAACCTAAAGTCTCCTCTAGTTCTGGCTGCGTTACAGATAGATAAATTTACAAGGTTTCAGTGCTTCGAAATATCTAGAAAGTTTTCAAAATGATGCAGAAAGTTTGATTTCTTGAGCACCAGCAAACACTTGGTGGGGGAGGCGGTCCTGAAAACAGTCATGGCATAATCTTCATACATTAAGATCTCTACAGGGTCTTCACACTGTAGCTTATGTTCAAATCTGGTTACTTGACTATTGTCTATCAAATTCATGCACATAATTTAATAGTAGCTGCTAAACAGACATGTACTTTAAAAAGCTTAGTATATACACCATCACAACTGGACAACGATGTAAATTAAACCAGTGTTGATTATAAGAATTATTGCCAATCCCCCAAGCACCAATAGGAATCTCTGAATACTCAGAAGGAAGTGCAGTTTATTCCCATGGGACTTTTAGCCTAGGTTTGGAAGAGGCAACACAACCCAGGGCATCACAAAACACACGGAGAAAGCTGTACATGCTATGCACTTCAGCAAAATCTCACATGGCACCATAGGAAAGAGCTTTCTCCACATATGTACTCTTTTTGGCATTGGTGATGAAACCAGTTCTCAGACAAAACTGTTTTTCAGATGTTTGGAGAATGAAAACCAGGCAATGTCAGTCCTTGTGAGACCATTCAGGGTGGCATTACATGTTGAAAGAGGGACTATGGAGCACAAGTACCATAAATACACAACAGCAATACTCTGCTGTTGCCAAAGATAAGGGAACAAAAAAAAGAATATATTTAAAAACGAAGGGAAGGAACAGCTTTTAAGAGGAGGCTAGAGAGCTCTTACTCAGGAAGAAAAAAATGGAAGAAGCCAAGAACAAATTCAGTGTGCAGTTATAGCAAAGCTGGTAGGACAAAAAAAAACACACATATAAAAGAAAAAGCTAACAGAACAACCCCCTATCAGTTGCATTTAGCAAAGGCTGAGTAACTTATCTCCTCACAGCTACAGCTTTTACCTATTATTGTTATGTTCCGCTTCCTCACGGAAAAGGAAAGCTTATTCAATGAAGAGAAGCTGAAGTGCATTAAAACAGATTGGGCAGAGGGAGAAAACCCAAACAAATTTTGACCATGTGACAGCTCTTTCTGCTGTAAATGCGTGTGTGTGTGTGTGTTCAACTCTTCTGTACACCACCTTCTCCCCTCATTTCTTCTACCACCGCCTGCCAATTCTTAACCATGCCACACTGAATACTCCTTTCTACCCGCTTTTCTCTTAACTGACTTCAGTAAGCACTCTTAATAGTCGTCCCACTGACACTTTGTGCCAAGCTCCCTATGATTTCAACAGGATGTAATCCAGGGTAGCTCTGACAGTACTTTTGTTTTGTCACATTCCTCTTCCCATTTATTACGAAATCCCAGCATGGAGCTTGCTCTCTCTGCCACATTCACAAAGCAGGAAAACATGCACTTTCTTTCCGTGCATGCACTTGAGCCTAGCTTAGTTTGGCACTATTATTTAAGATAATTTTCCCCTCACTGCCTAAAAGATGCCCCATCTTGAATAAATTCTGATGCTGGTAATAAAAGCAAGCAAACAAAAAAAATCCTTGGCCTAAACCCATTTGTTTTTACCTTTATCCTTCTGCTCTTCCACCTCTGCTGTCCATTTGCTGTTTCTTCTCTCATTACTCGAGAACTTTTTCTGGTTTAAGTTATCCACAGTCTGTGTAGCAGCCTGACAGACTGACTGATTCTAAAGAAGTTTACAAAAGCAGAAATATTAATTCATGCAAGTAGTCTCATGATATTTTGACATCATCTAATATATTATTATGCCTTTATGATGGATTCTTAGCACTGTGATAGGCAGAAGTGTGGGGTGGGAGCAGTCTTGATCAGTATCACACAGATTCAGCCACTCTTTCACTCATTGCTAAATTTTGCAAAGTGTCCTTTAAAAAGCATTAATGTCATTAGTTTGCATGGCAACCAAAAACTGCTTCGCTCAGACAGTACCTGCTTTTAAATCACACCCTCCTTTTGCAGGTGAGCAAATACAGCACACTTAACCACAGCTCAGAGTGACAGCAACCTCCCTCCGTTAGGCTTCAGCCTTAATCTGCTCTTTGCAGCACAGAAGAGCTGTATGTTTCTTCTTGATTACACCAATAAAAGTAATTACTGCTGAAGAACTGAAAGGTACACTACAGGAAACCACTTCCACAAAGCAAGAGATTTAAGGCCCATCTTTCACCTCCTCAATTCTTCCCTGTCTGGTTCTTTTCCTGTTCGCCCCAGAATTTAAATCCAAACAGCCTCACATGCCTCTAGAATAACCCTATGTAGACAGCAGCTCTTTACACACAGGATGTGCTCACTTCCTGGATGCAGTGAGACTCTGATCCACTTTCTTTTAAAACTGCATCAGTTAGCTCTCAAAATCTAAAGGCTACATTCTTCCCTCAGACGTAGACAAGTCCACTGAAGCCAGCTCAGCTCCACAACAGGAAAACAGCATGTCTGACAAAGAATTTGCATTACTTATGACACCAGTAAGTTCCCAGGCTAAAAAGTCACCTATAAATGAAACAGGTTTTATGTGTACCAAATCAGAAACAATCAACCAGTCATCTCTGATACTAATTCAGGCACCACAGTGTCATTCTACTGAGGTATTTCTCAGCTAAATTAAACCGTACTTCAGAGCAAGTTCTGTCCTCACCTTGAAGCTTGATTCCAGTATATGAGACATCTGAGTAACTGTGCATGCAAAGCCTTCCAAAGACAGGAGAAACACAAAAAAAGAAGCTCACAGCTTCAGAATCTCAGTGTCTACTGTATCTAGATACCTCAAGAACTACATGTAGTCAACATTTATTATTCCCAAAGGATACTGCTATATATGTGGTCTTATCTTGAATTGTAACACATTGTAGAGTCGCATATTTCTATGTAGGAACTGAGTGTGAAGAAAACATCCTTAACTTTTGTTTTGTACTGCAATGCAAGGACAGCAAAACAACAACTGCAAATTAAAGGTTCATGGGCAAGTACAAAAAATGCACTACTGATAACAGTGAAAAAAACATACATTGGAAAGAGCAGGAAAAGCTTGTTCATCCCTTTGCTGAATCTCATAGAGTGAACGGGATTCTTCTAAAGCTTGTTTCTCCCTGCGCTCCTCTGGAGACAGTCCAAAGTAGTTACAATCTCTGCTGCCGTGGTTCGGATCCTCAGTTCTTTCCCTATCTGGTTTTCTGCAAAGGGATTAAAAACAGAAACGAGATCACTTTGAAGAAGAAATTCACCAGTATAAAACACAACACAAACTCAGGATTTAGAAGGAAGAAAGATGGTAATTAGAGCACTGCTTATGTGATACCACATATACCAGATCTCTTTCTGCCTACTGCAAGTTACCCATACACATAAACTTTAAGAGAAAGACTTGATTTTATCCATGATTTATTCATTTGAATCCAATTTTGAAAGACTTGATAACAAACAAATGGTTCAAGTTGGAAGGGACCTTATCTAGTTCCAGACCTGCTGCCACTAGACCAGGTTGTTCAGCTGAGTGAATATCTTAGCCCTGCCTAAGCAGCACTACATGCAGCATTACCTCAGCCCCAAACAGAAAATAAAACAGCATCCCCCTCCAAACAACTCAGCTAGAGTTCAAGGTAAGAAAGATGTTAATCGCAGCTTTACCTTACAGTTTGGAAAGGATTCCTGCCTGGAGCCTTTTGTTCAGTTGAGGTCTGATGAGGTTGGGGTCCAGAGCATGAGAACTGATGCTGCCTGGTTCCCACAGTATGCTGAAGTCGAGGAGGTAGTGCTGACTGGGGTTTCACTGACTTGCTCTGATTCTTTGGCCCTCTGCAATCTGCATCTATGTTAAAGACATGAAAACAGATGTATTTTTTTAATCATTTTTTAAGCTCTCTGGGACAAACCAGTTAACAATAAATGTTCTGCCACACAAAGACAGGTACAATCCTACCGGGCTGAGCATTCTGCCCCCATGTTGGGAAAAACTTTTTTATCTTCTTCCCTGGCACAGTGTTCCAGCCCTCCATAGGAGAGGTCTGTGGAAGAGGTTTAAGGCTCTTCAGTGAGACAGCATGCCTAAAAAACAAGGAATTATGGAGGGAAAAATATCTTAAAAGACCAGACTGGGGCTTGCACAAATTAATAGCACATGTTTACTAAGACTGATGGATCTTTCCACTTTTGAGAACACTGCATTCAAATATCTTTGCTCTTTATGATTACACTCAAGCAATGTATATAGAAGAACAAACCTTCATTTTTGATAGCTTTTTTTGTTTGGTTTTGAGGGGTCTAATAAAACTCTCCAATATGCTGATGCAAACTTATCCAGTAAAGAATGATCAGCCAGTTGTGGAGTATTATGTCTTCAGGGCAGACAGAAAAGGATAATGACCAGAAAAAGCAATATATTCAGCTAAAATTATCACAAAACTACAACAGATGCCAGGATTTAAAAAAAATTATGTTGGTGGCTTATATGCCAAAGCAGTTACTGCGTTTTTAACTGAGAATGCTGTAGGACATCCAAGCAACTGTTCACACTATTTGAAGGTTAGACATTGAAATCTGTAATAGACAGGTCAAATCAGGCTAAATCTCCATTTTAAAAAGGGAGCAAGGTATGAGACAATCTCCAGATCTCACAACATTTTCTTTTCTTATAACAGGAGATCACATCAGATTAACGGACACCTTTCACCTTCCCTCATTTACCTTGACTGAAAGCTTTCCCTCTCCCCAGACTACACCGAGCTGTGGGTTGGCTTTGTCCCAAAAGCCTTACAGAACTTACAGCAGAGGTCAAGATGTGTCAAACCATCCCACCCTCCTCCCCGAAAAAATACAAACACAAACACACTCCCAACTAAACAACCAAAACCACCACAAAAAACAAAACAAACAACAGTCACCCAACAACACACAAACCCACACTGCAGCCCCCAACAACTTTAAACACTTGGTTTGTCCAAGGAAGGGCAAAATGATGCTGACTTGAACAGTTGCTTGGCACTCTGCATGAAATCAGGTGGCACTACTCAACCAATAGAGAAGCTAGGTGCTTTGACAGACCTTTTAATATCAAAAGCTTACCACAAATATAGCATCTAATTAATAAGCACCACAAGCAACACTTAATTAGCATGGTATCAATCTGCTTAGGATTTGATCTTGTGCAAAAAACTAAAAACCCCTGAGTACTAATGTAGTTATTATGTCACTCTGCAGGTAATATACAGATTACTTAGCACTAAAGAAAAGTCTGCAATGTCAATCAGTGCAGAACCTCTTTTTCCTATTTAGCATGTTGTTTTCTGAATTTCGTGGTAGTAAAGAAGCAGATGCTTCAAGTAAAGAAGCAGATGCACTTCACAGGCTGAAATCAACTTTGAATTAATGTTGCCATTACCAATATTCACTTTGGCAATGTTCCAGAAGAAGAGATCTACCACTTACTTTGCTCCTAGCTCTTCTACAAATACAACAACTGGCCCATTCTCTGAACAAACTTCTTGAATATGGGCATTATAAAACTTCCCATTATGTTCTAAGCGCACCTATAAGAAAAAAGAGCAAGGAAAAACAAAAGGTGCATTAACTTCAAAGAAGACAATAAGAGAGCATCAACACTTTAAAATGACAGACAGCAATGTCAAGAATAGACACAGCTTTTCCTTTGGGCAGTAGAAGACCTGAGAAATAAATATCACATAATCCAATAAAGGCATCAAAAACAAATCTTCAATTCGTATCACTTCTTCAAAAAGAAATAAAAATACTAAACTGAAACCAGAAAAACCATATACACCCACCCCAAAAAGCTTGCCTGGTAACATGACTTAATGAAACATGCTTTAAAAAATACATGAGAAAGAAGTAAAGAGTGTATCAAGGTTTTTCACTTTCACTGAAAATACTTTCTTTTAGAATAAAATCTAAAGCTTCTTCTTGTCAAAACCCATGTAAAGGAAAGAAAAATTCATTAGTAGCTTCAGTGAAATTTAGTACAGTTAAGAACATAAAAACTACCAATTATTTCTGAAGTTATTCTTCAGGAAGTTGTTTTGAAAACAACCAAAAAAAAGTTGTTCAGACATGATCACAGTGTTACTCGTCTGGCATTTTATATTCTTAGAAGTCTTCTGCTACACATAAATTTCATAATGTTCTGCTACAATATTTGGCTTTCCAATTGTATTAATATGATCAGTTCCACTTTTCACCATTTACTTCATCTTTCGTCCTCATGTTTTTATCCCATATATTCACTGACTCGCTGCATACATATAAAATTTGACAGAATATGTTAGCTGCCAGAGATCTTTCTACTAATAATACCTGTATCCTTTAGTAAATACTACACAAAACAGCCTTACGCTCTTAAATACAAATTTTAAGCCTCTCCCATGAAGCAATAAATAATCAACTCCACACTATGCTAAATTCCAGCAGTTTAGTTAACAAACATAAGGAGATTGATCTAAAATTTGAGGACTATAGAATTTAATGGCAAATCTTAATTTATTCCTAAGCAGCAATGCATACTCCAAATTTTAATACAGGTTAAAGAGCAATTGTGTAGTGCACTTGGAATACTTCAAGAGGAAGAATCATCCCAAACTTCAGGATCTGCAGTAACTAAAGCAAGCTGTATTCCATTGCTTGAAAGTGATGAGTTTAAAACAAAGTCAATTTACAAACAGTAATCATTATCTCCAGAGCTGAATACAAATACATGGAACTATGCTGTTGGTCTCTCCAAAGAAAAGCCCATGACAGAAAACACTAAAATTTAGCTGTCCATCATGCAACTATATGCATGCAAACACTTGACCATGCAGCAGTATAAAAAAGCAAGTGCAGCGATCAGCAAATGATGCAGGGGAGATAATGATTAGTTTGATTAAACAGACACATCACACACTTTTACATATCACAGGAGTAACTACCTAGCTTATGGAGCCTACCAAGAGAAAAACAGAACTTAGCTTGAACTGAATAAACTACCCTAAAAACACCTGCTTCTCACACACAGGCTAGCATTCTACAATGCTAAGCAAGGACTCACCACAGAAGGAAGCCTGAGCAAGCTTCTCTTCAAACTTAACATTAAGGTCCTCAGTCATTTTACCAAATATACTCCTGAAGGTAACCTTGTGACTTTTAAATCCAGTAAATTAGCACTGATCATACGTTCTATCACCTGCCTTTTCTAGACATATGCTGTAAGCCATGAATACTGTCAACAGTTAAATAATGAGCATACACTCAGTTGAAGACACAAGAATATTTAGAAAGCAGTTATTATATATATAGATATATCAAAATAGTTAACGAAGAAGGAAAATCGGCATCTTCAGGAAAATGTTAATGTCTATAAACTATAATGCAACTATTACTTACTTTACATTTATCTCCAACTGAGTATTGCATGCCAGCGGCAATAGAAAAATCTTCTTTTTGCTGATCTGTAAATACATTATCAATAACATTGTTAGTTTAAATACACTGTGAGAGTTATTTTCTTGACGCAATAGAAGTGCAAACCACAAGTTTTACGCCCTAAGCTTGCACACTGACCCCTGTGAGAAAGACCACTGCCTAAACCCAAACTGCCATTTGCATCACTGCTCTTCAAGAGAGCTCATTTTATACATACATCAGCATGCAAAATCTGGAACTTTTTAAGTATTTGGCTACTTACCCCATTTGGATTGGAGCCAAACATCGTATTCAACATTTCTGTAAACTGATGGATTGAGTGCTTTAAGAACTTTTTTAGGTAAGACCAACAAGGCAGGATTCCCGTTGTTCTTAAGGTGCTGTATGAAACAGAACAAAGTACTAAATGGTCAACTATAAAATGATTCTCCATTTTTCAATCACACTGCTCAGCTTTAAACTAAAATATAAATAAGCTGAAAATACATAAAGCATAACACCATTCAATTACGTTTTCAATGCTTTTTCTTCTAACCGTATCGGAACAAAATTAAGAACTAAGCAGTGTTAAAAACGACACTATCCATCTTTTGGCACATGAAAAGCAAACGTTATTTTTCAAAGCAGTAAGTAGTTTTTTTAACCTATTATATATTAGCAGAACTAGAAACACAAGATTTTCTCAGGAACACTGAACACTGAAAAAATATGGCAAATCACAAATTACTAGTAAGAAAATAAATCTTAACATATAAATACCTTGTTGTCAGAAAGAGATTTCAATCCATTTGTATCACTAACTGTTGTAGCTTTACTCCTGAAAAAGGACAGAAGCGAACTGTGATACTATAGTATTAACAACGCCTGAAAATTGGGTAAAGAATTTTCTTGACGTGGCTATAAATATCACTCTCTACGTAGTTTTTCCACAATAAGCATACCACAGAACATCTTTCAGAATGAAAAAGCTGTCTAAAACAAAGAACTAAGTTTGTGTATCATATAAAGGTAAAAATAGTATTTTTGGTTTTAAGAACAAGTTTTATGATGTCTAATTTATGTGTACTGACTTAGCCATCAATTAAATAAAAAAGGGGGGAAGGGAACAGGCAAAGGAAACAAAAAATTCCTCTGAAATTTCTGCAATTATATAAGGAAAACAGCAAAAGCAGACATAAAAAATAAATAAATAAATAAATCAAACCCAAAAAAACACTATTAGTGAACTGGCATCAGACACTCTAATTTACTCTTATTTTCTACACCTGACATCATCGGAAAAATTACTTTCCATAGAGAAAACCCAAGTATTTTT
>JAVHNF010030929.1:4443-16190 GCA_034783455.1 Micropsitta finschii | reverse complement strand
ATATGCTCTGTCATGTACTGTTTGTGTGGGTCCCTCTTCACTAGCTCAAATATTAGCAACCCAAAGCACACAGAAAACCCCAGGGTTTTGTTAAAACACTTGTCACAACAGTTATGAAGGACTTCTGAATTTCTGTCTACAGGCACAAACAAGCAAGAATGTTCTGATTATGTTCAGTCATTCTGGCAATTCTATACACAATTACTATATAACAGAAAAATCAAAGAAAAACTCATTTACAGCATTATGTCTTGATTTATTAGGTAGGCAAACTACTTGCGTACCTAATTAGATACAAATTTTACTGTCAGCAAAGAATAAAGCTGAAGGAGGAAGGAAGAACAAAGCAATGCTTAGATAGGAAACCCACAGAGTAACTGTCCTTAGACAACTTGCCCACGCACCTTATAGCAAAGACTGTTTCCCAAGGTCATGTATACACAAAGATGTTTGTTTAGCACGATAAATGGACCAAATATTTCTGTCAAATACACAAAAGATCACAGTTCAACTGTTCACAGAATTTCAGATGTTATGGTATGTTCTTACCTTTTGCAGACTAGTAGGATTTAGCTGGGTTTTATCTATTATTTTCACAGCAACCTTGGGGGACAAACAAAACAAAATGAATTATTAAACTCAGAAAAATGTCTGCACAAAAATATATTGTGCCTTTGCGAGCAAAATTATAGCTATACCTGTAAGACATGCATATATGTCTGCTTTCATGCATTACATCAAGCAAAATCGCCTCACCTATGAGGATTTATCAGCAGGAACTCAGAACTTTGCCACAAGATGGTACCACCAAGGAATCAGTGTTATACTTCTGTTAGTGTTTGGACAGAGCAATGTTATCTTGTCCACTGCAAAACCAGGTCCTCCAAACACAAGATCTGTCTACCAATATATTTCAATAACAAAGATTGATCTATCTATCAATAGATTTATCAATATGAATGAAATTTATCTATCAATAGATTTCTCTTCGGTTTTGGTTTGGGGTTGAACAGACCCCCTCCCAACCCCAAAATACCCCTTGAAGCACAAGCTTTTTGATCTCTTCACCAAGAAGTTACATTTTACAAAGAGGGGTGAAAGGTTAGAGGGAGAAGACTTGGACACCTCAGGTAACTTTTTCTATACCCTGAAACAGCCTCTCTGCATCTTCCTTTATGATGGCAAAAAAGCTTTTTCTATTCGGAAGAGAAAGGTAAAAGTATATCAGAAATACCTATAAAGATAGACAAAGAGAATATAAAACACACATTTAGCCTTTCTTTCTTGAAAGACTTACCTCTCTTCCTGTAAGCACATGCCTGGCCAGTTTCACTTTGGCAAAATTTCCTTTTCCTATTGTTTTCAGTAAGCGATAATTTCCAATGTGAGGATGCTCTTCATTGGTAGATGTAATGGAGTTTCTACACCTGGGGATGTTTTGTCTGCTACTTGACTTGATAGGCTGGACGTGGGGTTCAGTGTATCCATCCACAGACGTATGCTGAAAGGCAGAAAAAATAGTTTGGAATTTAGCTACTTGGATTTTAGACAGTTGCAGCAAAATAGACTAAAAGCATGGAAAGGTGTAGAGGAGAGTAATTTATTTACTTTTACAATATATATATGATAACTTTGGATGCAGCCTAAGCAGAACGTGCTGTCTTTGGACAGTATCTCAGGAAAAGCCTACAGACAGATTTTCACCAGCCCCCAAAATAAAACTAGAGACACCTAGCACCTAGGTAGTAATCAACAAACCATTACAGACTTTAATATGAAACTGAGAAACTACACACTACACTATTACAAACTTGACTAATCCTAACTGAATTTAGTCTTTTCAAAACAAGCTATAAATATCTGTACTTTGGCATACCTGGAAATAAGATTTCACCCAATTATTTTATTCTTAACTTTCCTCAAATAACATTATGAGAAAAGTATTTATTCAAGTAAGCTTTGCTCCCCAAACCTGTCTGCATCTTTCTGTAAGGCAGGGAAGTTCTCATTCAAATAACGAACACTCTACACCTTTAGTTAAAAATAATAATCCGTTCTTTAAAAACTCCATATCTCATAAATATAATTTTAAATCTTAAAAACTCTGAAGAACTAAAAGGATGCTATTTTTAATGCATACCGACACATCATCCCACATTAAGTGTTAGTCACTGAAATCTGCAGAGCTTCCGTACCCTTTAACTTCCAAGAATATAAGGGGCAACATACAGATGGGGCTTGGAAGTGTTCCAAGGAGAAACCAAAGTAACAGAAAATATCAAAGGGGTGTTAAGTGTTTCAGTATTTCAAATTGCTTTCTAACCTACCGGGTACAAATGTAACAGGTAACATTCAGCCTCTGCTCTCTTAAGGTAAGGATTTTAAGGCAGGCAAACACTGTAGGTAGAAACAATGTCTTTGCAGACCAGTTTGTAGGTTTCAACAACAACATGCCTTTAGGTTTCAACAGCAGAAAGACATGCTTACTGCTAATTCACCCAGCTCCTGCTAAGCAGAAAGCACCAACAAAACTCAAAAGACACCTCAATATTTTCCCATTATTCACTGCTTCAGTCAAAAAGTGGGAACCTGTATCTTTGAACCCGTACCTTTAGAGCTCTAAGACTTTCTTTACAGACCAAAGGTTTCTAGATCTTTGACATTAAGCTGAAAGCAGAGTCAGAAGGCAGTGGGAGGCTTTACTTGGTTTCTCCCAGCACCAAATTCGATGTGGGTCTATGCTGATTTCAGCCATCATTCTTTACGCAAATAATTGTTTTCTTCTGCAAGCAAAATGTAAAGAGTGCTTCTAGCTCCAGTGTGGTTTTATTATACGCTAAAGTCAATCCCCTCCTGTAAACACCATAGCTCACAGATAATTCAGGGGGACTAATTCCACTTGGCTCAGGGGGACTATTTCAGGACATAAGCACTAGCAGAATTGGGAAAACTAGCAAACAGCTGCCACAGAACCGGAAAAAACAAGGAGTACACCACAACCAGAATGTTCTTCCCAAATGTAGCACAGCTCTGCTTACATCACCTAAAGCATTATTAATTATTCACTACAGCCAGGAGAATGGTCCTGAAGATAATTCTCTGTTTGCCTTTTCATTACTAGAGTCTCTCTGCAAAATACTACTTTACTCCACTTCTAAACCGCTTTGCAAGCTACCCCAGAACCAAGCAATTCAGGCATGTTTAGATTCTGTGTATCAGACAAATTTATTCAACCATGAAATAACACACTAGCAGCAACATTTATCCTTTAGAAGCACATAATTAAAATACTTTTTCTGGTCTTGGAAAGAGAGGATCAGAAGGATAGAGCCAGGCAAAGAGGCTTTGAAATATTACTTCAACATTAGTCCTACATGTGATAAACCACAGCCAAAAAAATCTTGCCTAAGAAATTTATGTGAGATTTAGATTAGACATTAAGAAGTTCTCCACTATGAGGGTGCTGAGGCGCTGGCACAGGGTGCCCAGAGAAGCTGTGGCTGCCCCATTCCTGGCAGTGTTCAAGGCCAGGTTGGACACAGGGGCTTGGAGCAACCTGCTCCAGTGGAAGGTGACCATGGCAAAAGGTTGGAACTGGATGAGCTTGAAGGTCCCTCCGACACCAAGCCAGTCTGTGATCCTACAGCACCCACCAGATCAGTATTTATATGGTGCCAATAATGAATAGTTGTACCTAGAACCCTGTCCAGAGCTACAGTACTATGCTACACAAGCAAGTTCTGGAAGTCTTTGAGCCTGTTTATGCACACAATTAGGTTTTCACTACTTGAATCACAATGCCTACCAGAAGCATTAGAAACCCCAATGTCAGCTGCCAATTTCATATGCTTCACAGGATTAGCCTACTTCCAGCTCGAAGGGATCTTCTAGATAAACAGTTGGATAGCCAAGCAAAACCAATGCCACAGGCAAAGCGTATGGTGGCTTCACAGGAGAGATAATTTTAATGCAGATGTAACAAGGAAAGCAGCTATAGCTATTGTTGCTATTGTAGCTATTGAAAGCATAAATGACAATATAATGCAGAAACAAATCTGAAGTGTGTGTCTGTGGGGAAAGTAACAAAGTTCATGGTCAGGATGATTTTGGCCTTCCTGCAACAGAAAAACTAAGCCCCTCTGGACAGTTTCTTAATCATTCTCTCTTAGCTTATCTTCAGAGTCAACCATTCTCCCCAGCTATGCCCAAGGATGACAGAAAACATGCATAAAAAAGGTCAAGTTTCTTAGTTTATATACATATATATGGCTCGCAAGCTTCTGAATTTGAACATAACTGCACGAAATTCAGATTATTCTTAAACCCTGCCATCAACCTTCCTTTGCACATCAACAGCTTGCTATTGTTGGAAAGTACAGAGGTATTTGAACTAGAAACTCAGCAACTTCTAGAAATAAGCATTCGACAACATGGAAACATATCAAGGTTAAGATGCTGCAAAACAACAACAACAAAGGTCAGTCAAATAATGGTATCTCAGAGACGATTTCCAAACAATGCTAAAGCTGAATTCCACAGAAGCACGTAATATCCACATTGTCTACAAAGACAGGCTACATAGTTTAAAGATCTTTCTGGGCCATTACAATAGGTTCATTCATTATACATCAGCTACTATGTGGCTATTTGATTACGCCATTGCAGAAGAACAATCTCTAAAATCTGAGAAGTTTTACAGGGTGCTGGAAAAAAGCAGGCTGCGAAAACCACCGCTCTCCCTGGAGCTGACTGTCATCTCTAACAACTCCAGCTAACCACATGGGATTTTAGTTAGGGATTCTGGTATTTCTCTATCTCTTTTTTATCTGTAGATCACATACACCGGTGCTGTATGTTCAGTTTATGTCAGTGTCAAATAAAATGTCTGGAAATCAGTACAAAAAAATCATATGATTCTTAATATAAAATGTAATTTTAAACAATAAAGGTGCAGCAGTAACAAATGTTTAGAGCTGAAAGGGTGTATTAGAGCAGCCATTTAATACTGTGCATATTAATCAGGTATTTAAAAATAAAAAAACAATACAACAGGAAAAATCCACACAAAACAGAATCCACCACCTTTTCTGACACCTCAGAAAAGGAACTTTAGCATTCAACTTAAGACTGCTATTGAAAAGAGCTCAATTAACACTTATGCCTAACTAGGTTTGTTTCTGACACATTCCATTAGAGTTATAACAAAGCCAAAGGTACTAAACTTGCAAGAGTTAACTTGATCCACTGCTTCCCCAAGGCTCAAAGCTATCGTTTTCCGTGTTTACCCAAGGCAGCTTTGCAAAAGCAAGATGACCCGATGCCCAGACACATTACCTCTGAAGAAGCACCAAAGAACTAACCCCGCCAAGTAGATACAAAGTATGTACTCTATTACTTTGCTTATTCAGCATCCTTCAGCCACTCATCTTGCCGCTGGAGTAGTATTCTCACAGATTATACACCATAAACTTACATCATCAAATACATAAACTGCTCTTACAGCTTACTCTTAAAATGCCCCCAAAACTATTCTGGCCACCAAACCACAGTCCTTTCTCAATCAAGTAAAACTGACGGCCTCTATAGTCTTTCTGAGGAATAGATAACTTCCACACATCGATCTGCCTGCAAATGCACCACACTTGATTAAACAAACATCTTCATCCTGAATTTTCCCCTTCTTGAATTACTGCAAGGCAAATTCCTCGGTATAGTCAGTCCATGGAAGCAAAGTATGCACACACTGCTAGAAAGGCACATCACACTTCCTCTATTATCTCCTGTTCTGAACTTAAATTTCTTCCAGGCAATTTTTATATTCATAACTCCCAACATTTTCAAGCATGTGCAATACACGAGCATTTGCAACAGCTGTCATATTCTGCAAGGTAATCAAAATAGCTATGCCAGACAGAGGGAGTCTGACAGCTTTAGAGGACTGTCTTTCTAAACAGCTCTCATCTGCAATGGCTTTGATTCAGAATTCAGGGGAAGGAAAAGAGAGAAAGAGAAGTAAAGTCCTGGATGTTTTCATGTTTTAATTGATTGCCCTCTGCAACTGCTTGCTCTCTTGCTTCTAGCAAGCCACCACAAGCAAGTCTTTTGCTAACGTAACAATCAAACTAAAACTGAACTAGAAGAAAGATCCTGGTAAACCTCAAGGTATAAACCAACAGAAACATTCGTATCAGTTTGTTCTACATCATACATCAAGAGCACTCAGAGGACCAGATTTACCGGTATGAAGCATGGTGCAACTCTGAACTGCACAAGATGATAGTACCTGATCCAGCCTGTGCAGAAGGGGATTCACCCCTCTTCTAGGTAAACCTCCCATCTGCACAAAACCACAGCTCATTCTGGCCACATGTACCTGCTGCATCATACTACAATTACTAAAGCATCTCTGATCTCCATCAGAACATTAATAGAGCATTACCTACTATGATTTTTTGTATCACAGACACATGAAAAAGTGCTGGGGGGGGGACGACAATTAAGACTGAATGTATACGCCCTGATTCTTTTAACTGTTGATAAGAAACTATGAAATGTATACTAGATTGGGAATGCATGAGAGAAACTTTGTCATTCGGAAAAATAAATCCCAAACCCAAAGCAATCAACCTACTCCACTGCAATAGGAGTATACGCAGGACTCTGCTCAGAACCCCCAAGAAATACATACAGTGAGGGGGAGAAAAAACGTATATAGAGATTTTTAAATCAGATACCAAGGTCAATAAATGGCAAAGACAGAAGAGAATCGGACAAATCTGGGACATTTGTCTGGAACTCATAGCCACAGCTCGAGCCTGCTCACAGAGGCTTTCCAGAAGTGCAAAAGAAAAGAATCAAACACATACATGTGCATCTTTTAGTTTATATCAGATTTACATAATACGTAGAAATTCCAGCCATGGACTTTTAAAAGAGCTTGAAGCTGTCAGCACTAAGAAACAATGATTTTGAATACAGCTGGCCTCAGTCAAGCATATGGGAACATTTCATTAACTGATCCTGTAACTCTGAAAGCCATTATATAAAACTTAAAACGTCCAAACTATAAGCATGGAGTTCAATAGATATTATCAAGTGAGACACTAAACACAATAACTTCCCCTAGCTCTTTTTTTCTATTCCTTTCTCTTCTTCCCAATTGTAATATTCTGTATTTCAAAAATACCAACTTCAAAGCTAATAGGGAACCATTTCTATTGCAAGGTGAAATACAATCCCTTAATGTCAATTTACAACAAAGATGCCTTTTAAAAGCATACATATGTTGGTGACAGTTAAAGTTATGCTGAGCATTGAATAAATCTTATCCTGTGCTTGTTACTATGGTTCCTAAGCCCCTTACAAGTTTTGGTGGGGTTTTTTTTGTTTTGTTTGGGGGTTTTTATTTGTTTGCTTTTAAGTGCTCAACAGAGCTCTGTGAGACATAGCAGAAATAAGTTTGCCAACTTCGAGACAGAACTGTTTTTCTAATCACAAGCTACACAGGATGTGATGTTTACAGGTCCATACTTGCAGCAATCTAGGATAGAAAACAGAGCCCATGACCAGCACAGTGCCACACACAGCTGAGTAAAAGCTCATACACAGGGTTCTTCAGAATACCTGTAATCTTCATACGGTGACACGAACTTGTCAGAAATCCTGCCCATGTCATAGTAAGCTTGCTCCCAGTTTCTTTTCTTTTTTAACACAGCAGTAACGTCATACGGAAAGGTGGAGCTCGTTGTTACATGGAGTCACAGACTTTTTATTTAAAGGATTAAAATATAATAATTGCACTGGTGCTCCCCTGAGAAGTCAGACAGAACACTTCAGAACAACAAACACCTCCACAGCATTAAATCAGGTCTTGTAACCTGCACTCAGCCAACATGCTTCCTCCTCTCCCCGGGCCTGAAGCCCTGGGCCCGGCCAGGCGTGCAGGTGCAGCAGAACAGGACCTTCCTGCCTTTGTTCCGCTTCACTGAGAACTGGCACAGTTATTCCAACCTGGCACTTTCCTTCCTGACTCATCCCAAACACACAAACAACATTTTCCAGGGCTAATTTAGGACAGTCGGCCCATATCATCTCCATTAATTGCTACGGCAAAACTGAGCCCTCCCCGGCGCCCCAGTGAGAATTAAAGACAAGGCAGCTAAAAGCTACTGCTGTAAACCACAGGTAGAACCCAGGGAAGTGGGGGAAAGAGGTTTTTTTTCCTGAAATCCTCTTATGTTTATTCATTTTTATTTGTAATTTGGTGTAGTACTAGAAGCTACAGTCAGCCCCATCAAGCAAAAGAGTAAACATTTCCTATCTTGTTGAAGTAAAACGGTGAATGTCCCTCACCCATGAAATCTAACACAACCCATGTTTTTGAAGAAAAGCACTTATGGGAAGGGGAAGGAAGGAGAAAGGCAATTCCTGCTGCAGTCTCCTGGACACATTTAAACAGAGACGAGACCCTTCATGCAGACAGAGCTCTTTCTACATTTCTTGCTCTTTCCCCAGGATGTGATCAGTTTAACCCTGCACCCAGAGATGCAGGCAGCTATGGGGCACTGCTGCTGAATGCCAGGGCATTCACCGTTTGCTCAAAGCCCCTCAGTAAAACAAAAAGACAATGAAATGCTGATGTTGATCGTGAACAGAACCAACCAAACAAGAACAGGAACACACCCAGAAAGCGAAACTTCTGGCAAAGGAAACTGGCAGGAGTTTTTATTGCACTTATAACTGATGCAGCCAGGTCATTTTTCAACTGGCCTGATGAAAGGCAGGAGAAGAGAGACACAATACAACTTACGGTTCAGGATCACATCAAGCACACGGAGCTTCTCAAACATTTGCAGTAGTACAAGAAGTGGAAACTGGTTTAATATCAAACTTCAAAACTGAGGGCAAAGGGCTGTTTATGCAGCCTGGAGACAGCAGTTTGGAAACCTGAAGCTTGCCTCCAGATGAGAACAGCAGCAAGAGGCAAGGTTTATTTCAGAAGAGCGACCAGATTAGATACCTAATTGTCTCTGACACTCAGGATCAAACAACCCATCTTCTGCACCAGATGAGGGGTTTTCTTCCACAGCAGGAAAGCATACAGCAGCTAATTGGGACCAGGCTCTGAACCCCAACTCATTCTTTCTCTTCAAGTTTATGAAATCTGAATTTCTGCCTTGCCCACAACATACCTAAGGCAACTCTGGAAGTGTCCACATATGGCATAATGGCTGCTAAAGCTGATCCGACGCTGTTTACACGCCTGCACTCAGTCACAACCACACTATATCACTCGGGCAGCAGGACAGAGAGCCAACACAGGAAACCACACCAGGCAAAACCCAGGAACTCTCCTGCCAGGGTAACAGCCAGCTCCGCAAGTCCATGCACCCCCAGCATCCCAAGCATCAGTGCAGGTGCAAGAAAGGGAACATCCATCATTGGGAAGAGGGGGCCACATCAGCTCCATGTTAACACCAGTGATGAAACTGCAGCTGGGAGATACTTATTCCTGTTCCAAAACAAGGTAAAAAAACCCCAACAAAACCACCAAAAAACCCCACAAACAACGGAAGAAAAAAAAGAAGCAAACAAACCCAAACCAACTGAAACAAATAAAAAAAGAAATTCCCCAAACAAATAAGCAGATTTGCTTTTTTGTATTGTTTCCCTGCACTTGGTGTGTGAGACAGAGGAGCATGTAACATGACCTTAAAGAAGTGACATGCATAAGCAAAGCACCCTTAACATTCTTGCTACATAGAAGAGAAAAATAAGTTACTATTCCAGCAGCGTTTCTGAAGCCTTAGCATCCCCATTACTGGATTTATCCAATGGATCCAATGACGAATCCATCAAGACAGATCACCATCTTACTTGAAGAATATTTTACCTCAAGGTCTTATTAACTTTCTGAAGTAAAGCCCGCTTCTAAAAAGTGATGAGATGACCAATTAAAATATCCAACCTGATAGCAATACATACTAATTGATACGCACATGTCCCAGAAGAGAAACTGTAGGGCACCACAGGACTCCGGGATGCTTGAGGATCACGTCAAGTTACATTTCAAAAGAAGTTACCCAATATTCAGCAGGATTTTCCAATATTCTTTTGAGGTGTACCTTTTAGGGATCTAGAGGTCTAATCTAAGGGGTATGGAGATTCATCTAATATTTCTCTTCCTACAATACAATGGGCAACCAGCTAATTTTGAGAACTAGAAGAGGGAAAAACTGCACAGACCTACAGCAGATTCCCAGGGCCTATCTCCTACCCTCCCACAGCAGCTGCAGTCCTCAGGGAACGGCAGGGAATCCCTCCTGACCTGGACAGGACCTTCATGGCCTCTTGCACTAAAGCATACTAGCTTACTTTCTTCAACTTCAAGGCTTAATAACATTTTCTGATACACGTATCTGCTGCAAGGCCGCCTGATTTCATTAACAAGTCTTGCCTTAGAAGTGCAGTGTTTACTGGAGCACATTTGGCAAGGAGATGAAGTTTTAATATTTAAGCCAGGATATCATCAGACGCAGCATTCTGCAGACATTACTTTTCATAAGCACTGATACAAAGGTTGACTTTGAGTAGTAACATGTATTTTGGCCACTTTCCTAAGAGCAGGAAGCACCTTCGACAGTGTAGGACACCTGTAGCAATGAGCCTGCACTCAAGCGGCATTCAGTTACAATGGTTTTGCTTATCCAAAACAGTCTGGCAGAGTCTGATCTCCTGGTAGGAGCTGCAGGTAAGGTTGTAAGGACACCACTAAACTTAGCTGGTGTTCTGAAAGCATCAACCATGTTTTACACACAGAGGAAGATTATGATGATGCATCCAAGCCAGCTGGTGTAGTGAGACACTGTGAACGCAAATAAAAAACACAAAGCCAAATGAAGACAGTCTTTTGCCAAGTGCTCTCTGCCCTGTTTTCCATGTGTTAATTAACAGATCAAATAAAATATCCTCAGTTGGGCTGTAGTAACTATTTACCTTTACGTGGATAATGCTGCACCACATTTCAACTTGGCAAATGTATTCCCCAGCCTTGCACAGATTTATGCTTAACTTTAAGCTGTGCAAACACTGCATGTCCCTTGGACCAGCTCATATCTTATGATCAAAGAGTATGCTCTACACAGAGCTCAATCTCCTTGAGGACCCTTGTTTCTAAACTCATGCAACCACCTATTTTAACCTTTGGGCTTCAATTATTTATGATCACAAACTACCATAATCTAGCACTTTAGAAATATATGCAACTAGGAAGCCAAATTGAAGAAGGAGAAGAGAAAGAAAAAGCAAACAGCAGCAGTATTCCTCACAGATTTTGCATTAATACATCTAATAAAAAAGAACACATTTCTTTATATGCTTTAAAGTGGCAGACAAAGTAATATGGTAGATAATGAATACTGACAATCACACATATACCAGAGATACCTGTCGGTGTACTGAATTCAAACTGTAAACAGAACTCAGGTGTGATTATAGCCGAGATGTAAAAGCCAAGCACAAGAAAAAGAATGAACATAAATTAAATAGCCCATGTTACATAAGTCAGCAACAGAAGGGAAAGAAAAAACATCACAGGATGCAAAGAAAATCTTAAAAACAACAGATGCTGCATTTACCCAGACCATTAAAGTAAAAAGGTAAGAAAATGTGGAAGAAGCAATATATGTGTGTGTATATATATATATATATATATATATATATATATATATATATAACAAACATAAGTA